>JARJDX010116313.1:0-16797 GCA_030264735.1 Gymnusa sp. GC000175 | reverse complement strand
TGTTTTATATCCTGCGATATCCTGGAACAGCGGGGGATGTCCTCAGCGCGCAGGACGAATCTGTTATTCCAGTTAAACTGCCTACGACCCTAAACATGGACGTTTAAAATAAATGATTAGACATTTTGGATTAGGGATGACTTGTTAAATTTGTTTTTAATTTAATCAAATGGAGTTCTTTTGTTTTGTGCCATTCTTACATCCCCCTTTATTTATGTTTATGAATTCTATAAATTCTCTCAACAATAAATAATGAATTTTTAAAGTTCATCAAATTTTCGCAATTTTTGGAATAGTTGGTGGAAAAAGGGTTGCACGTCACATTTTTTTTTTAAATTTTTTTGTGCCACAATTCGACTGACACGAGACAATTTTATAGAAAAATGCCCCCACACCCCCAAGACGCTTATATTTTTAAACCCAAAAAATTAATATTTACCCCCAAAAAAAAAAAATTCTTCACCACTTTTCAATTTTATCCCATACAAGGGTCGGAGTTTTCTATAAATAAATTTTCTTTTAACACCAAAATATACCCCGTTTACTCCTATTTTTTTTATGTCTGTGATTTTTTTCAAAATGTGTTACGACCGCAGTTCCATTTCTTAACAAGCAACTAAAATTATATTTGACATAAAAAAATTATTCGAAGGCGCAATTTTATGTTTTAAAATTTTAATTTAATTCTAACATAGACTTTTATTAAGCTTTTATTTAAAATCGTTTCAAGAATATATTCTTTTATTTTATTTTTTGGCAAAAATGTAAAAGGATAAAGTAAAATTTAAATAAATCACATTTCATTAAATTAAAACTAAAATTATCTTTAACCAATGAAAATAAATGCTGTAATAATTCTTTTTAATATTTTTAGTTTGTGAATAAATATTCTTGAAATAAATAACATTTCTTTAAATTGATTTAAATCCATTGGTTAAAATTAAAATTATCTTTGACCAATGAAAATAAATTCTGTAATAANAATTTTATTGTAATTTTCACCCAAGATGGAAAATTTATTGCCTTATAACATACTTAAACATGAAAATTTTCCAATGATTCAGTTGTTTGTTAAAAATGTTTGAAAAATTTTCCATTTTTGGTCAATGTGATCCAAGCTCAAATTTAATTAAAATTCTCCGGATTTCCACCGTGTCAATTTTATTGTAATTTTCACCCAAGATGGAAAATTTATTGCCTTATAACATACTTAAAAATGAAAATTTTCCAATGATTCAGTTGTTTGTTAAAAATGTTTGAAAACGTTTTCATTGTTGGTTAATGTGATGAAGGTTCAAATTTAATTAAAATTTTCCCAATTTCCACTTTTTTAAATGACAAATTTAAATCCATTGGTCAAAATTAAATTAAAATAATCAAGAAAATTTTATATGAAACTTTTTGTCATACTTTCCATAATTACGGAAAAATTTGACTTTTTAAAAAATCTCGATTTTCAGTTTTTTTGAAATAACTTTTAAACTGTTTGTAATTTTGAAAATTTCTCAGCAGAATCTAAGTCAGCACAGAATTCTACACAACATTGTTAATAATAATAATAATAATAATAATAATAATAATAATAATAATAATAATAATAATAATAATAATAATAATAATAATAATAATAATAATAATAATTATATTTATAAAACATTTTTTTTATACAATATTAAAAAAAATTTTTTTCGTTCAATTGGCCATTGACCGTGGTCTTTCAGCCAAACATTGTTAATTTAACCAAGTATATATCTTTAATAATAAGAAAGATACCGATGGTAGGTTACTCAATTTGGACCACCCTGTATATATAACTTTTTCAATTTTAATTTTATTTTGAGTTTTATTTTTTTTTGCACATAAGCATTTTATAATTGTTAATGCAACAAATTTTAAACATTACATTTTAGATATATAATCCATATGATTTATTTCACATTATTCGTGCAGATAATTAGAAACATAAAACTAGAAATAAAATTTATAAAACCCACTTTTTTTTTCAATTCCTGGTATTCTGCTTATTAATATTTAATAAGTCATAAATAAAATTGTTTGCATCCACAATCTCAGATAATAACTAAAAAAATGGAGGTGTGGTCACCACACGACTTTCATTTACTAATTTGAGATTTTTTTTGGGTTAACTACAAACAAAAGAAACAAAATGCAACCAAATCATTTTTACGTCATGAATTTTCACGATTATAGTAATGTAGGTCTGTATCACGATCGCAGCCTTTATTTTAATGTATAAAATCCTACATAACCCACATCTTAATCCAATATAAAAGTATTAAAAAAATAAAATAAAACTTGTTATCGTTTTAAAGTCATATGCTTTCTTCATAATTTCACAAGGACAAGCTCATTTGGTGATGCTGCATTTTGACAATATCACAACATCTTTCTGTTTCATGTGTATATTTTTTTCGCTTGCTGAAAAGTCGAGTGGAGATCGTTCCAATTTTTTTGCGTGTCGCTTGACATACATTTCTTATTTAAACAAATTCGCACATTCCGCTGGAATTAAGCGTCTTATCACTTGATATGACTCGATGAAAAATTGGTGATTGAAATTGTGAGCAATTATGGAAATATTTTTAATAAACGGGAATGGGTAAAGCGTTTGTGTTTCTTATTTAAATCATCGTCACTCCTCGTTGGTTTTTGTGCCAAGGCAGTTCAAAATGCGGGCTACTCTCATTATTTTGTTTTTTATTGCTTCAAGTGCAAAATTATCCACACAAGTAAGTTGGTGTATTGTATGAATTAATTTTATTTCATGTTCAATTTATTTTTTGAATTGAATATAATAAATCGCTTGACGTGATTAAATTGTATTCATTTTATTTTAGGAAAGTGAGGATGTGATTAAAGTTTCGATTTATTATGAGACCTTATGCCCTGATAGTGTTAGATTTATTGTACGACAACTTAAACCAGCTTTTGAAGTAATTTCTGAACATCTTGATATTGATTTTGTACCTTATGGCAAAGGAAGGGTAAGTTTAATTTAATTATATTCAATTGTTCCATAATTAAGATTGAAGTTTAATCTTTTAAATTAAGATAACTTTTTAATCTTAATTTAAAAATCATTTTGGTCCCTTTTTTATATATGTAATGTCGACAAAGCTAGTTGTATATAATAACTGTGCTTAATATAAATTTATTGCTAATTTTTTCTTGAGGTTCTAAAAATTAATTTTGGATTTTTCGTTTGGATTTATTTAGTTTAACTTTGCCCGAATCTAAAACGCTTAAATATTTGTTGCAATGTTAGTGAAAATTCTCCATAGACAAAAAAATCGACCACAATGCGTTTTAGTGAGGTTTATCCACAATGCAAAATTTGTGTCCTGACACTTGCAGAAACGGAAAAAGGCCACGAACAGAAAATTTGTTTTTTTTCCTTTAAACATTTAAACACAGCTCGTTATAGTAATAAAGACATTCTAACAATTCTAACTGCATGAACTCGAAATGTTAGGTTGATTTAAAAAAACGTTTTCCAACTGAAATAATTTTTGCAAAATTACACATTAAGCTGCTTATTACGCGTCATTAAAATATGTATTGATTTTTGTAGCAAGAATTTAATGGAAAAACATGGAAATTCAACTGCCAACATGGACCTACTGAATGTTTGGGTAATGGCATACACGCATGTGCTTTGAATCAAAATAAAACTCAAAATCAAATAGTGAATTTTATTATTTGTGGCATGGAATCAGGACGACCGGCTAATAAAGAAGAAGTCGAAAAGGTTAACGTTGATAATTTGCTTTTTAGTAACTTTGCAATTGTGACAATAGCTTCGGTTTAGGTGAATAAGGTCGCGCACAAAAGATCGCACACAAAAGATCGCGCACAAAATATCGCGCGATGAACAAGATGGCGGCACATAGGGTCGCGTAAAAACAGTATTATTATCGCCAAATATTGGTTTGGGTAACATTTTGATTGGCTTTACAACTTTATCGTCGTCGTCATGCTGAATAGAGAGCAAGTCTCTTACAGGCTACGCGCTGCCGTATAATATGATCCGTAGTATACGTTGTGAGCAAGGTCATGACCTATACAGGATACGCTTGGCCAACCCTCTTCCAGCGGTGATCAGGTAGTGCTAAGTTTACTATCGTTAAAAATATACTTGCAAACTACAGAGCGCCATGCGCCATGCTATTAGTATAGTATGGTCCCCCAGGTTTGTAATCACAGAAGTTTGACTGTGACAGTTATGGAAATCTACCATATGATTATGTTAGAGCGCAATAACCACTTACTTTTTTATTCCTGTTTACCTCTTCCACATTTCCCAATTTCTCCACTTATAGGTTTTATGCATCTTTTTTATCCTTTAGTTTAGTCCATGCGCTTTCCCTATTACTAGTTCCTCCTTCTTGATTTTCACATACGCGATTGCTATGTTTTTAAATACAGTCGAACTTCCCTAAGTTGAATCATCATATTCACAAAAAAACTCAAGATATGGAAAATTCGAGTTACAAAATGCAATTTTGATGCAAAAATTTGCGATAAAATCGGGATATAGAATAATTTGACTTATGGAAGTTCGAGTTATGGAAGTTCTACTGTACTTTTTACCACTTCTGCAAGATGTTTCTATTAGGATTTCTACTCTTCTTCTCGTTTCGTCCTGATGTCCGCTTAGCATTCATTAGTAGTGACCTATCTATTTCCTCCTGCTATTTTTGTCTTAGTTCCTTTTCCTTGATTTTCACAAGCGCGATTGCTATGTTTGTAAATACAGTCGAACTACCCTAAGTTGAATCATCATATTCCCAAAAAATTCAAGATATAGAAAATATTCGAGTTACAGAAGTAACTACAAAATGCAATGTTGATGCAAAAATTTGCGCAAAAATCGGGATATAAAATAATTTGACTTATGAAAGTTCGAGTTATGGAAGTTCCACTGTACTTTTTACCACTTCTGCAAGATGTTATAGCCTCTCTTTACTATACGGATTTCTACTCTTCTACTCGTTTTGTCCTGGTTGCTTCCGCTTAGCATTCATTAGTAGTGACCTATCTATAATTTTCTCCTGCTGCTCTTGACTTTTGCATGCGCGTTATATTATTTGATCCATCTTTGTGATGTTTGTAGTAGCTTTTGTATCGGATGGAGGTTTTATGGAAATTCAATTTAATCTTCCCGTTATGGCCGCTGTTCCACCTTTATCAGGTTGAAATTTGGTTCTTAATTACGTACTAGATTCGTAAGCTTTGGTTTATAAATTACCCGGAGCAACAAAAATATATTACGTGACGTTTACATTTGAAGGATCTATGATAATAAAATTAGCCACTATCATAGGTCCTTCAAATGTAAACGTCATGTATTATATTTTTGTTGCTTCGGCGAATTTATATATAGGTTCTTCTGCTGCCTCCAAATAAATGGTTATGTTAATGTGGTGTATTTCTGTAGCAGCTATAATTGTTTAAGCAGGTATGATTCGTCACGTGATGCGAGTATATGCACTTTACAATAACTGAATTATATTGCACTTTACCCTATTATTAAAAAAAAAATACTGCACTGGAATATATTACACCTTACACATTATTTTATTAGAAATTAAGTGCCGCCTTCAATTATAATTATTCATTTCGTTGCTAAGAATATTGCATTTTTAATATGTTCTGGTGTAGATCTTTAGATCAATTAATAATTTGTTGATTCTTCTACTGATTTTCTTATTGCTGCCGTTGATTTAGGATCAACCAGTTGTTGTTATATTTTGTATTATAACATTAAATCTCTTCATATGTTCGCTTATGAATCTGACGACATTGTTTCTTAGAGTTGAGCGTTTGATGATGGCAGTTAGCATTCCCGGAAATATTAAGTATACTTTAAGTTTTCGGTAGAGCAGGTATGTTTCGTCACGTGATGCGAGTATATGCACTTCACAATGACCGTTGCACTGGATTATATTGCGCTTTCCCTATTATTTAAAAAAAAATTTACTGCACTGGAATATATTACACCTTACACATTATTTTATTAGAAATTAAGTAAATTAAATATTCATTTCGTTGATAAGAATATTGCATTTTTAATATGTTCTGGTGTAAATCTTTAGATCAATTAAAAATTTGTTGATTCTTCTACCGATTTTCTTATTGCTGTCGTTGGTTTAGGATCCATCAATTTTGTTATGTTTTGTATTATAACATTATATTTTTCCATCTATTTGCTTATATTCTGACGACGTTATTTCTTAGAGTTGAGCGTTTAATGATGGCAGTTAGCATTCCCGGAAATATTAAGTACACTTTAAGTTTTCGGTAGAGCAGGTATGATTCGTCACGTGATGCGAGTATATGCACTTCACAATAACCATTGCACTGGATTTATTGCACCTAATTATTCAAAAAAAAATTACTGCACTGGAATATATTACACCTTAAACATTATTTTATTAGAAATTAAGTGCCGCCTTCAGTCTTAAATATTCATTTGGTTGATAAGCATATTGCATTTTTAATATGTTCTGGTGTAGACCTTTACAGGGCGTGATCGTAGAACATTTGACTATACTAAAGGTATCTACCACGATAAGTCCTTAGTTTATATTCGAAGAAAAAAGTTTTAGCAAAAGTTTTATTTGATTATGAGATATTGTTATCAAAAATTACAAAGATTTAAAAGTTAAAGTTGCAAAGTTACCTATAATCAAGTAAAATTTAATAAATTCCAAAATAACCAAATCTGTATCAATTTCAGTGTGCTAAAAAGTGGAAAATTTCATTCAAAAATATAATAAGTTGCATTAATAGCGATTTAATGGGTGACTTATATTCAGGATATGGAAACAAAACACATGCCGTCGATCCTCCAATCACATTCGTTCCAACAATTATATTCAATGACGTTTACCATCCTGAAACTCAAAATAACGCTTTGTACTATTTTTTGGGCACTGTTTGTGATAACTTGAAAGCAAAACCGGATGTGTGTTCCACGTTGCAAAGAGGTTCTAGTTTTTACAGTAACCCCTACTTTTGGTACTGATTAAAACTTTAATTTTAAAACTAATTTATAACTTTTGTGTTCTATTTCTTATTAAATGTTTAAAAAATTAATTTTGTTTATTTTTTACTTTATTTTACAACGTTAAGGAAGGTGTTCTAATGAAATTTTTAAAAACCGGGGATACTGCGGTTTTTAAAATGGTGTCTGTCCGTCTGTTTATCTGGTATTTGAACGTGTGTGTGTCCTCTCTCCGATGCAAATTAATTTTACCCGCCATGATTATGGGCGGAGTTTATGCTCTAAATTGGGAAGCGGTGGTTTGGATCTCCGATATTTACATAGTTTAGATATGAACCAACCTATTTAGCTCTAGTTCGAAATTTTCCACTAGGTAGCGAATTGTTTAACTTCAATAGCCTATAGTGTCCTATGCGACCCTTTAATTGGCAGACTTGGAAATTTATATATCTGGTATCTGAATGTCTGTGTATCAGTGTTCTCTCTCCGGTGCAAATTTTTTTACCCGCCATGATTATGGGCGGAATTTACGCTTTAAATAAGGAAGCGGTGGTTTGGATCTCCGCTATTTACATAGTTTAGATATGAACCAACCTATTTAGCTCTAGTTTGAAGTTTTCCACTAGGTGGCGAATTGTTTAGCTTAAATAACCTATAGCGCTCTACGCGACCCTTTAATTGGTAGACTTGTAAATTCATATATAAATTTTTGGGAAAAATAGGGAGATCCCTATGATTTTTAGCTAAAAATCACCAACCATTAAATCTTACAAAATGAGATAACCTAAAAATATTTTTTTTTTGTTGTCAAAATATTTTTTTGTTTAATGTTACAATTGTGTTAATGTAAAAATTGCAGAGTTACTTAAAACAAAGTAAAATTTAATGAATTTTATAAATGAACGCATTTTTATCAATTTTAGTGCGCTAAAAAATGGGAAATATCATACGAAGACATAACAAGTTGTATTGATAGTGGTTTAATGGATGAAATATATTCAGGATATGGAAACAGAACGCACGCCGTCGATCCCCTTATCACGTTCGTACCAACAATTATATTCAACGATGTTTACGATCCAGAAATCCAAAATGCTGTTATGTATAATTTTTTGGGCACCATCTGTGATCATTTAAAAGTGAAACCGGATGTGTGTTCCACTGTGGAGAGGCGTTTAGATGTGGACAGCGAAGCCTTTGGGCAAAGTTTGCTTTACGCTATTATTTAAAAATATAACCTAACGTTACCTAATGTAACCTACCGTAAATTAGCGCCACCTATCGTAAACTAACTCAAACTAACTAGACTCCAACCAGTCTTGTGTTTGAGTAAGAAAATGTGGTAACAAGAACAAAATCGTATTTTTAACTGTCGTCCGTTTTTTTAGTACTGTTTAAAAAATAATTTGTAACTTCTATTTCTAATTAAATATATTAATAAATAATGTGTTTTGTTTTCTTGATCAAGTGCTTCAAAGGCGTCGTAAAAAAATGAATTGGATCTAAGACACAAAGCAATGGTTTTTGTTGGTTATATACAGCGTGTCTCTAATTAAATTGGTTACTTACGGAAAACTTTTTTAATCTTAATGTTATGAAAAAAAAACTTAAAATGCAACTTTCACATATCAAAATGTATCAGTTAAGAAGGGGGGGTTTCTTAAAATCTTTGAAATTTTAAGTAGGCAACCCCCATACCAATTTTCTATTGTAGATTCAGATTTTACGTGAAAAATGACGTAACTATTACTTGAATTTTTTTCTTGTAATCATGCTAGGTGTAACGATTCCAGCGATGATTAAGCGATTATCTTCAAGGAATACCTTCAGCCGTAACTCTTCTATTTTCTGATATGTAATATTTAAACTCATGTAGGGGTTGCATAAACAGACTGGAGGCTTTTGAAATGTGGACCTTGAGAAAAATGCTCAGAATATCTTGGGTCGATCATGTGAGTAATGAAGAAGTTATCCGCAGAACTAAACTAAAAAACCGAGAACTTTTCAAAACCATCAAGAAAAGGAAAGTATCTTATCTGGGACACATAACTCGCGTAGAACGCTATTATTTCCAACGCCTAATTCTCCAAGGTAAAACAGAAGAAGAAAAGAGAGAGATAGGAAGAAAAATACTATCTTGGCTACGGAATATTCGTCAATGGACAGGAATACAAGACTTTCAAGCCCTTCAAACCGCTGCGATTACCAGAAAAATCTGATGAGAAAAGAAGATGAACGCCTACGCAGGAATCTGTATGGCACTTTAAGAAGAAAAAGAAGAAGAAGAAGAAGGGGTTGCATGATTGAAGCTGCTTGTCCTATATAATGTGCGGCATATATAATGATTCTTCCACCCCGTTTTACATGCAGATCACGCTGGTGAGCCGAGTATCCTGGTCTTTGTATCAACGAATTCTCCATTCTATCGTTCAGTCAGGTTTCTATAATTATAATTAGATGTGGCTCGATTTTCTGTACTACTAGGAGAATTAGGTAAAATTTGGCCCCATATTGGTGTACATCAGTTAACTCCCAGCATGCAGTAGCCTCTACGCGTTTCCCTTCCTCATTTGTTTTTCTCTCAGTTCCCTACAAATTTACGTTAGTTTAGTTTACTGCGTAGGGGTAAAATTATTGTTTACTCTAATTCCTGTAGGTAGGTACTTACACTGGAAGATCTACTTTGCCATGTCTTGATTAGCCTGAAAAACTTTTAAGAGTCGAGAACCAGTGTTCGCTGTTCTTCATTGGTCTAACCTGACTGTGCGGAGAATATCATTCTAAGTTGGGACCACTTTATTCGTATACTGGTTGGATCTCTCCGACTCCTATCCCTATACCCCACGAACTTCAAAAAGTTTAGTCTACTGCGTTGGGGCAAGATTATTGTTTACTCCAATTCCTGAATTTAGGTACTTTTTACTCTGGGAGATCTACTTTGCTATATCTCGATTAGTCTGAATAACTCTCAAGGGTTGAGAACCAGTGCTTCCTGTTCCTCATTGGCCTTACCTGAGTCAGGTAACCTGACTGTGCGTCTCCATTGCTGTCTATCTTGTCACTGTTCTTCGTTTATGCCTTTATCACTTATCGCCCTTCTTATCCCCTCTTTCCAAGTTTTTCTAGGTCTTCCTCTTTTCAGTCTTTCGGGCGGTATCCAGAGAATACTAGCCTTTGGTAACCTGTTATTGTTCATCCTCTGAACATGTCTATACCATATAAGTTGTTGTGTTTCTATTCTTTCCCCAACCCTCATTTTTTCACGTATATCCTCATTTCTGACCCTTTCCAGTTTTGATATACGGCAAGATCTCCTTAATGTATCCATTTCCACTGCGTTTACACTCCGCTTTTCTGCTTCTGACATACACCGCAATTCGGCTCCATATATTGTTATGCTTTTGACTATTATGTTGTATATGTTGTACTTTCTCTGTTTTGTTATTTTTTTGCTCCACCATATTCCATTTACCTTCTGACCGCATATCGTCCTTGTTTGATGCGTGCCTTTATTTCCAGTGTGTCCTTGCCGTCATCTTTATCTTGTACTCTTTGCAGGGCTCTATAATCTCTCCTTCTAAGTCCAGTTGACTAGCAACCCCTCCAACACACATATATTTTGTTTTGGATGTGTTCATCTCCATAGTTTGTTGATTGGTACATTATCGTGTGCTCTTTTAAGATCGATGAAGAGTATATGTGTTTCTCTTCCAGTTCTGCATTTTTTTTCAATAATTTGCTTTAGGCAGAAGACATTATCAACGCATGACCTTCCTGCTCTAAAGCCACTTTGCTCTTCTGACTCCTGTTCTCCATATTCATCTTCGATCAAATCCCGAACGACTCGGCCATACAGTCTACTGAAAGTGGATGTTACTGTCCTCTGTAGTTATTACAGCCTTGGCGATCTCCTTTCTTGTGTACTGATGAGATATACCCTATTTTCCACTCTTCTATCATTTTTAATTAGGACCAATACTTTATTCGTATTCTCTTTGGATCTCTCAAACTCCTATCTATCTACTTCCTCGACTTAATTTATAATTACCTTTTGTTTGCGAAAATTACGATCGTTATCTTAAATAAAATTTCTTTGTTATCATGTATCGAAGTCGCAATATTCTGCAGTTCCATTTTCATTTCCTCAAGTCTCTTATCAGTGCAAATCTGCTTTTCTTTAATCTTTGTGTCTTCCTTTTTTTGTTTCTTCATTATCTCTTTCGTAATCTTTGATATTTTGCTGATTTTCAGATTTGTTAACTTCTATTTGGGTCTGTTTCTCCGTCAAGCTGTCTTTCAAATTTGTAAACTTCTTCTCGAGACAATTTGTTGGCTTTAAACATTCATCTCTAAGCATCTTAACAATTGGTCAGGCATGTTGTCGATGTGTGTATAGACCCGTTTTTGAGCGGGAGCTCTCTCTTTCGGGTGTGGACATCTACTTTCAGCCTAATTTTTACGTCTTAAATGTGAGTAACAGGGTAGGTGTTACGTCACATAGGGGACCAACGGACAAAGAGCTAAGAGAAATTTTAAATCTAGAGTTATAAATTGTTGCGGATTTAAACCCGGGATCTCTATCATGCCAGTCCAGCGTTTTATCGCTCGGCTACGCTGCTCTCTGTTGTCGATTTCGAAAGAAAGTCATCTCTATTTATTCAGTCTATTTATTCAGTCTCTCGAATCTATAGTTCTTTCTTTAGCAGAGCCTTCAAGTTCTTCGTTGCAATATTGAAAGAATGAGCTCAAGGGTTTTGAAATTTTGTCTTTGAGTTTACAACTACAACTATCATGGTAAGTTTTTTGGCCACCAGCACACTCTACAATAGCTATTGAGACCGCTTTCTTGCAATACAAGCAATTTTTCTGCAAAAGTTCAGCATGGTCACTGGTATCAGAGCAAGTTTCAATTTCTGTTTCGTTATTTATCACCTTACCGTCTTCTACTTGTAAGGTTTGTATTGAAGGATTTATGCTTCCGGGTTGACTCATGGAAACTTCTTCTGAGTTGAAACATCGCAATTCGGAGTACTGAGTCCCACATATATCTATAGGGCGTTCTACCCGCCACATCGACCAACAACCTAAACTAGTTCTGGTTTTAAAATTTGTTCCTCAGTTCTATTTTTTACTTTCTAAAAAAGTAAAAAAAGTATAGTAATCGCAAAAATTTTCGAAATCGAGATTTTTGCAAAAATTTTCTAAATTAAGATTTTTGAGAAAATTTTGGTTTTTGACTCCCCTCATTTAAAAAAGTTGTTTTCGAAATGGTGTCCGTCTGTGTGTGTCTGTGTCCCCTCTACATATATCTATCTGTAGGGCGTTCTACCTGCCACATTGACCAACAACCTAAATTAGTTCTGGTTTCAAAATGTGTTCCCCAGTTCCGTTTGACTCTTTAAAAAATGTCCATACGAAGTAAAAGAAAGTATGGAATTGCGAAAATTTTTGCGAAAATTTTAGAAATCGAGATTTTTGCAAAAAATTTCTAAATCGAGATTAACAAAAAATTGGGAATCCCCAGTGACTTTTGGCTGGAATTCACCAACCGGAACAGTTTATTGCTTAGGTTTTTCAGTTATTTTGCAAATATTTCAAAAACTATCGAGTTTATGGAAGAAACATAAAAGTACGAAAGTGTTTAGAATTAAATTTTTACAAAATTGTGATTTTTTAATTTTTTAAAATTTAACATTTTAAGAACTTATCCTTGTTCGTTACGCTAAGCAACATTTTATTTAAATTATTCCCATCAAGTTTTACAAATATAGTGTAAAATTATAATCAGCTGACAATTAATTAAATAAGGTTATACATCATTTAAAAGTGACGATATTACCAACATACATTTCACAACAAAATGAAGTTGCAGAGACATACTGCCAACCTAATTGGCTGATGATTAATAAAACAAAGTTATGTGTCTATTACAAATAACGGATGTTTCAAATTCGTAATGAAAGTTGTGTTGTGACGCACATTACGCTTGAATTAAGAGTATTAAGTCTTATCATTTGATAACTCGAATAATGGTGATTGAAATAGTGAACAATTAAAAAAATATTTTTAATAGACGGGAATGGGTAAAGCGTTTCGTGTTTTTTATATAAATCACAGTCACTACTCATTGGTTTTTGTGCCAAGTTGGTTAAAAATGCGAGCCGCTCTTATTATTTTGTTTTTTATTACTTTAAGTGCAATATTATCTACACAAGTAAGTTGCTCCATTGTCTGAATTAAATTTATTTTATGTTCAATTTAATATTTATTTTTTAAATATAATAATTCATTTGATGCGATTATATTGTTCTCCTCTTATTTTAGGACAGTAGTGATGTGATTAAAGTTTCAATTTATTATGAGACCTTATGCCCTGATAGTGCTAAATTTATTGTACAACAACTTAAACCAGCTTTTGAAGTACTTTCTGAATATCTTAATGTTGATTTTGTTCCTTACGGCAAAGGAAGGGTAAGTTTAATCTAATCACATTCAATTGTTTCATAAGCTAAATTTTTTTTAGCAAGAATTTAATGGAAATATATGGGAATTTAATTGCCAACACGGATCTACTGAATGTGTGGGTAATGGCATACACGCATGTGCTTTGAATCAAAATAGAACTCAAAATCAAATAGTGAATTTTATTATTTGTGGTATGGAGTCAAGACGACCAACTAAGAAAAAAATAGTCGAAAAGGTTATTATTTAAAATTTGCTTTTTAGTAACTTTGCATATATGACAACAATATAGATTTTCCGCGATAATCCTTTGTTCACTTTTAAATCCGAAATGCTGTTTTTTTAAGTTGACAAGATTGGTAAATAAAAAAAATTAATTTTCTTCACCACAGTATTCGTAGATAACAAATTGAAGTAGACAAGTAACTAAAGGACAATTGAATAGCTAAATTCACGAATTAAAGTGAGCCCCACGTTGGGCGCCAAAATGTATTGCAACTTTTTGTTGCCTTACAGGTAAGTGTCTGCTGCTCAGATTGATACGGTAAGGGAAAATTTTTCTTTGGTGAAAACGCTGTTTTTAAGTTGACAGTATTAGTAAAAAAAAATCACCAACTAATTTTTTTTACCACAGTATTTGTAGATAACAAATTGAACTAGGAAAGTAACTAAAGTACAATTAATTAGCTAAATTAAAGTGTGGCCCCACGTTGGGCGCCAAAATGTCTTACACTTTTTTGTTGTCTTACAGGTAAGGGTCAGCTGCTCACATTGATACAGTAAGGGAAATTTTTTTTTGGGTACAAACGCTGTTTTTAAGTTGACAGGATTAGTAAATAAAAAATCACCAATTAATTTTTTTTACCACAGTATTTGTAGATAACAAATTAAACTAGGAAAGTAACTAAAGTACAATTAATTAGCTAAATTAAAGTGTGGCCCCACGTTGGGCGCCAAACTGTAATACTAATTTTATATCTAACCAATTTTATATCAATTTTAGTGCGCCAAGAAATGGGAAATTTCAGTCAAAGACCTATTAAGCTGCATTAGAAGTGATTTAATGGGGGAATTATATTCAGGATATGGAAATAAAACGAGCGCCGTCAATCCTCCAATCACGTTTATTCCAACAATTATATTTAATGATGTTTACGATCCTGAAATTCAGAAGAATGCTATGGTCAATTTTTTGGGCACCGTTTGTGATAATTTAAAAGTAAAACCGGATGTTTGTTTGTAAAATCGTTACATTTTTCTACCAAAACCAAATAAAAATATAATTTTAAAAGTATTTTACGTCAATCTCTCATTAAATTTATTAAGAAATAATTTTTATTGCGTTTTTATTTCAATTTACCAAGTTAAAAAAGGTATTGCAATCATGAAATCCAGACTTTTGCGGTTTTTGACGTTTTGTCTGTCCGTCTGTTTGTCTGGTGTCTGCATGTCTATACACAATTGTATTGTGTGTGTCTATCTATGTGTGTGTGAGTGTGGTGTTAAGATCGTCAACAAGACCATATTTTTAACCTATCTCGTCGCGTTTTTGGTGGGTACCGTTTAAAATGTAATTTTGAAAAATAACACTTCTATGTAACTCCTATTAACTATTAACTATTATGTTAATAAAAAATGTCTATTGTTTTCTTAATTAAGCGCTTAAATAGCGTTGTAAAAAAGAACGAATTGGAGTGATTATCAAGACACAATGCCACAATGGAAAATTATTGTAGCTCAATTGAAGCACAAAATGTTGCGACGGGTCTTTTCAATTTATCCTAAAGAGATTTAATCGTTTGTAATATTTTATTCATTCCTTTATTAACGTTCTTGAATTAATTAACCTAACCAACCACAATGTTGACCTTCTAGCTTAACACATTTTATATACAGACCCATCGATATTGATTATTAACCACGTGACAGCGTAGATAGGCAGCCCAAACGACATTTGATATTTTAACGCTAAAAATGTTAACGTTTAATACATTTTTATACAGAGCCATCGAGTTTAATTAATAACCACGTGAATGCGTAGGTAGGCAGCCCAAACGACATTTGATATTTTAACGCTCAAAATGTTGACCTTCAAGTTTAATAAATTTTTTATACAGAGCCATCGAGATTGATTAATAACCACGCGACCGCGTAGGTAGGCGCCCAAACGACATTTGATATTTTACCGCTAGTAATCCTGTGCAATTATTAAGGTGTTTGGATATTTCAATTATTGGCGTTCGTTGTAACTGATATTAAAAGTTTTACCTGTGTAAGCGAATTTTATACCTTCAAACAAAACTTCTTTTCAGAGTTGAACAAGATGAAGTGTAAATGATAAATGCGTTTAAGAAATACATTTATTTGCTAATTATAATAATAAATTTATTTTTATGTTAATACAATACTTAAATTTGATCATGTCGTAAAATTAACTTCCAATGATTCCTCAATAAATAAAGCTTCACAAACATCTGGAAGAGGTTCTTTGAAGAAATGACAAAGAAGCAGTTTTAAATTTTGTCTTGCTTCGTCATTAAGCGTTTCATTGTGAAAATTATCGATCATTATAAATGGGACGTATGAAACTTTGGGCACATTTTTCTCGGTACGTTCTCCAAATTGTGCTAATAAATCATTTGCTTGCGTTAACATGCATCTTTTCAACCGGTTGTAGTTAAATTTGGATTTGTGGCAACACTGAAATTAAAATTATAGATATAAATAGTATACTCTTGGAGTAACATTAAGGAATAGATGGAAAAGCGCCTACATAAGGGAAGAATGCACGAAGTGGCGGAATTGTCAAAAATGGAAGAACGTGCTGAAATAAATATTTAACAAAAATGTAGACGGGTTCAACACAGATTCAAGCACAGTCAGCAACAGGATTCCCCGGATTAACACTAAACAGATGGCGTCAAACTTTGATGCCACCATTAGTAGAATAAAGAGTTTAGACAAGCAGATCAAGATATTTAGTCAAAAAAAGTAGAAGAAGCAGAAGAAGAAAGAGGGAGAAGACGAATAAAAAGTATGGAGAAGAAGAAGAAGAAGTAGGATTAAGAAAAAAAAGGAAGGAAAAAAAGTAAGTGGTTATGAATCAATAAAAGTCGTTGCTGATCATGGGAGAATCAATATAATTCGCTTAGAATCGTGGATAGTCGTTTAAATTCGTTGTAACTTGTCAAAACTAAGTTTTAGTCATAAGAAAGTCGATATTTGTCGTTTAGAATTGTTGTTAGTCATTTCAAGTGGTTATAAATCAGTAAAAGTAGTTGTTGATCGTGGAAGTCAATATTAATCGT
>JARJDX010116293.1:0-10332 GCA_030264735.1 Gymnusa sp. GC000175 | reverse complement strand
GCTGTTTAAAATTTGTAAAGAAGCCTTGCAGAAATTAAATCGACATGTGCAGAATAAAGTAAAATAAATTTAACGACAGACTAACTGAACAGTAAATAAATCATATCACAGTAGTTAGTTGACAAGAAAGCGACATCTGCTAACTCGATACTTTATCGGGTTTAAATCAAAAGAATACAAGTGACAGCGATTAAAAACGAAAAGAAAAAGTTATAATTTATTCTTCGTGCAATTAAGAATGGCAGCGTGGAGGTGACAACAGCAGAAAAAAGATATACACTTTTCCTACAACTGTCAATTAATTTTTGTCTCCCTTTTCATTTTGACAAGGAAATTTTTAATTTAATACCTTAGAATTAATTAAGTCATATTTTAATTTAAAAATTAAAACATTACATATAATTAGAAGCAGCTTTGAGAAATTAAAATTAAAATTTATTTATATTTTTTAATTGTCGATTTTTTTGCGATGCGAGCGCCGCTCTTGTAAACAAAAAAAAACCGATTGACAGTTGTTAAGTCAGTAACGTAAAGAAATTAGAGAAAAATAAATTTTAGTGAAATGAAAAATACTATTTTGTTAAATGCCTGGCGCAAGTAGCAATAATTCTTAAATAAAGTATTTTAAAACCAAATTGTCATAATTTTAATATGTATTACTTTCATTTACAAAGTAGAAGAAAGTATAGTTATCGCGAAAATATATGAAATTGATGTTTTTGGAAAAATATCCATTTTTGACTCACCTCATTCAGAAAAAGTTATTAAAGTGGTTGTTGTCTGTCTGTGTACTGTGTCCTCCCTACAGCCCAGACAGCGAAACTGATCGGTATGAAAATTTAAATTTAAGTTTTTACCAAAAATGGCGACGTCCCAGTGACTTTTGGCAGAAATTCACCAACCGGAAGCTGTAGTTTATTGGTTAGTTTTTTTGGTTTTTTGCATATATTTCACAAACTATCAAGTTTATGGAAAAACATGTTTATGTATAGACCCGTTTTTGAGCAAGAGCTCTCGCTTTCGGGTGTAGACAGAGTCCACTTTCAGCCTTATTTTTACGTCTTTAATGTGAGCAACAGGGCAAGTGTTCCGTCACAGATGGGACCAACGGCTTTTAAGGTGACTTCCGAACCACCCGAAAGCACAGAGAAATTTTAAATCTAGAGTTATAAATTGTGCCGAATTTGAACCCGGGACCTCTAGCATTCCAGTCCAGCGTTTTACCGCTTGGCCACTATGCTCTCCTTATGGAAAAACAAAGTACAAAAGTGGTAAGAATTAAATTTGCAATAAATTTTAATCATTTTACTTTTTTAAAATTTAACATTTTAAGAGCTTATCCCTTTTATTATATATTAAAGATAATAGTTTTAAAATGCCAACCCGGATAAAAAAATTTCTTAAAAAAAATTAAAGATCGTCTAAAGATAGATAAAAAAAGTCTTATGGATCAACGTTCTCCGCTCATATACAGTGGGTCAAAAAAATTAATGCAAGTGTTCCGTTTTCTCAAAAAGTAAAAAGTGCAAATTTTCTTTCTCTTAGCCGTGCCGCAGTTTTTCTGAGCTTATGTTTGGAAAGCCCAATTAAAGTTGTAAATTTGGCATGGCGAAAAATTATCTTGGCGCCACCTAGCGGAACGCCAAAAGCGGCATTGGAATAAGCGTCTCCAAAAACTAGACGCTGAAAATTTCTTTAAATTTCTTTAATATTTAGGGGTCAAAATAAATTTTTTAATTTTTTTGCCACAGAAATAAACCTTTTAACGCGTTTAAAAAAAGCATCGCGACATCTTATTTTGAGAACGGTGTCGAAATGCGACCAACAGAATTCGATTGGGCACGTCGAAAAACTCCCATTGCAAATTTCAGCCAATTTTTTCCACATTTAGGTGTCAATTTTTCATTCCTTTTTTTTGAGGATGTTTGTAGGTGTGCGCGCGTTTTGAATCTTTTTCTCAATTTTAAAGCTAAAGAGCTGCGGTTGTTTTCCATCGTTAACAATGAGTGAGGCTGCAATTGCTGTAGACTCCTTTTTTGAAGTTTGTTTCCGTTTGCCGGTTATAGGTAATTTCTTTCAAGTTCGTCCATTTGTGAAAATTTTTGAAAAACCCAGAATGGGAGTTGCACGCTAATGTCGTGTATTTTTTTAACTTATTCCTCCATAATTCGACGGACGCAAGTCAATTTTATTTTTAACCCAAAAAAAATATTTTTACCCTACAAAAAACAAAGCTTTTACAACAATTTTCCCTTCATTTCCTTACTGTGAGTTTTTCTTAATTTTTTTTCCTCCAATGCGCCTTTTAATTCTCTTTCTTTTCAGGTCCTTGCTTTTTTTCTACCACCATTATTTCATCCAATAAAAAATAGGTGAAAACAATTACTGTACGCTTAAAATTCTTTTAGAAATAACAAATATGTGTATGTTATAATTTTTCTTGTTCATGTAGTTTCCCATATAACTCCCATTTTCGCTCTTTGCAATATTAGCATCAAGCCGATAAAATTTATTTTATGTAATAAAAATAAAAATTGGTTTTTAGACGTATAAATCAACTTTGGTCGGTGTGAAAAATTAAAATTAACCCAGAATGAATAGAATATTTTTGCTCGAGTTGTTGGTTTGTAGACCAAGGCAAAGACGAGGTCCACAAACCCATCGAGAGCAAAAAAATAAATTTTGCACGGGATGCGCATTGGTTATTTTCGGTCCAAGTGGCGAAAAGTGAAATATTTTCGACTTTTCACATTCATTTACGAAGTACAAAAATGTATATTAATTGCAAAAATTTTCGAAATCGAATTTTTTTCGGAATGATCCGTTTTCGACTCCCCTCATTCTAAAAAAAGTTGTTTTCGAAGTGGTGTCTGTCTGTGGGTATGTCTGTGTGTCTGTCTGTGTCCTTTTTACAGCCCGGGCGGCTAAAATGATCCGCCTGAAAATTCATATTAAAGCTTTTAACAAAAATTGGGATGTTCTAGTGATTTTTGGTCGAAATTTACCGAAAGTGGTAGTTTATTATTTGGATTATTAGTTTTTTTTTTAATGTTTAAAACTATCAAGTTTATAAAATAAACATAGAAGTACAAAAGTGTTTAGAATTGAATTTATAACAAATTTTGTTATTAGTTTTTCAAAATTTAAAAAATTTAATAATTCATCCTTGTTCTGCTAACGAACAGTTTATTGAATTTATTCCCATCAAGTAGCAGAGACATACATAATCTTCTGACAATTAATGAAATAGGTTATTTATACATTTCACAATAAAATGAAGTAGCAGAAAGATACTGCAATTATTGGCAAATTGGCTAGTCATGTGGTGACCATACCTCCATTTTTAAATAATTTATTTGTTCAATTTTTTTTTATTTTAACGGACTTACCTAGAAATAAACGATATGAATATAAAGTAAATAAATATTTTATAAAACGAAAGGATCTGGTTTTTACTTCCAGTTTATAATAATAATAATTTTATAAGCCAGTAACACTATATACAAACGCTGTTAATCTTCTAATACACAAGAAAGACCATACAGTAAAACTAGAGAACTACAGACCGATCAGCCCGCTGTTGCAGATCTACAAACTTTTTTCAAAAATAATAACCAATATGCTTACGCCAAAACTAGACTTTTAACAACCAAAAAACACACAGAGATTCAACACAACGGAACACTTTCGGACATTGAAAATACTACTAGAGAAACCGCAAAATATAACCTCCTAATGGGTGGCGTTTGTCGACTTTGGGAAAGGCTTCGACACTGGGGAGTTATGGGGATTAACAAGCACCAAAAAGCGCGCAAATCATTTACAGATAATCAAAATTATTCACTAACAGATGTAGAAATGCAACTCCACAAATCCAACTTTATAAAACATCGAACAAAGTGGAAATAAAAAGGGGAGTACATCAGAACGACACCGAAACTGTTCACTTTAGTTCTCAAAAATGCAGTGAAGAATATAGACTGAAAAAACAGAGGTATAAACATCAATGGTAAACGACTAAAAGATCTAATTTTTGCCGACGACATCGTTCTAATAGCAAGCATCAACGAAAAACTAGTTACACTCATTAGTGACACTCACAAGGCAAAAAAACGCTTAGGCCTCGAAATAAACTTCGACAAAATCAAGTATATGTCAGCATCGAAAAAAGACGAGGACGAGCAAACAATAAGGCTAGAAACGTATAAATAAAAAAAAGAAAAATATTTAGAACAAAACATCACAGTAGGGAAGAGAAAAGAGAAAAGAGAAAAGAGAAAAGAGAAAGATAACACGAAAAACAATACGAAAAACCTGGGCAGCGTTTGGCAAAATAAAATACATTTTTTTAATGGACATAGCTTTAGAACTCAAAGCGAAAATTTACAACCAATCTCTACCACCTATGGCGCACAAATTTAAACCCTCAGGGAGAAAATACTCGACAAATTAAGAATAAACTAACGAACCATAGAAAAGCAGATTTTTGGGGGGGAATTTAAAGATCGAAGAACGAACGCTTGCATTAAAAAGGAGACAAAGGTACAAGACATCATCAAACAAGCTGCACCGTTGAAATGGAATTAGGCAGGGCATGTGGCAAGATAACACGAAAACTCAAGTAAAAAAATTCATCAGATGAAGACCATGGAACCATAGAAGAAGGAAATGAGGATTTGATGGGCGCAGAAGGAGCAAACAAGTAAAAATATTTAATTTTCTATCCCATAAGTGAAAAAAGCTTTCCCACTAAAAAACTCTCTATTATAAAAGTTGTTACTACTCCGATTTACAGCAGTTTTATTTCTATAAACTTTTCATTCACTAGAAAATAGATGCAAAAAATTAAAAAAATATACGATGCAACATCCACTTCCGGTTCATCGAATAAGAAATGGCGGTGTCTCTGCAATTTCATTTTATTGAAAATGTGTTGGTAATAACTCCTATAGTGACATCCGTCACTTTTGAATGATATATACCCATATCTCATTAATTGTCAGTTGATTATAATCTTAGTATATTTGTGCAACTTGTGTAAATAATTTCAATAAAAATTTTGCTTAGCAACGAATAAGGATAATTTCTTAAAATGGTAAATTTAAAAAAAAATGATAAAAACAAAATTTGTTGCATATTTAATGTTTTTTCCATATTATCTTGATAGTTTTTGAAATATTTGCAAAAAACCGAAAAACCTAACCAATAAACTTACACTTCCACTTGATTGATTTTTTTTAAAAAGTTTTTAATTTATATTAAACAATGTTAAAATACTGGCACTGCAAAGTTCACAAAAGGTACTAAAAATTACTTGATATAGGGACTACCACCAAAATAGTGTAAAAAGTTAGATTATAGAACATAAAAATGTGAAGAAACTACAGGCAAATTTTTTTCTAAAAGGAAAATTCAGGGTGTTAATATATATAAAAGACATCCGATTTTATCTTTGAAGTTTTCCATGTATGGAGAATAGCTAAAGAAACAGAAGGTCCATATTTTCGTGCGGCTTTTGATTTTATAAGTGGTGGCTTGTTGATAATATTACTTAATTCTGAATACAGCGATTACTTCTGAGATCTTTAATGGGCCCTTTATACTTGTGAGTTGATAAGGGATAATTTTTGGTAAGGAAAATTATGTATGCCATTTAGGTATCGATTTGTGTCGGTGAATTTCCTATAAACTGTATACTTTGCCATCAGGGCGTTTTGAAACTAAAACTTCCAAAGAGGGCAATGCGGCTTTATTTTCATTTTTCATTGGTATTTATTTTATTTTGGTTATTATTTGTTTAATTTAAAAATTTCTGGCTGATTCATCGTGTGGCTAAATCATAAAGGTGTCGTCTACGTACCTAAACCCGGATTTTGGCTTAAGTTTTGCATATTTAAACACTTTCAAATTAACTTTAAAGTTGCCTCTTTCTTCCTAATTTCCTTCTTTGTAGGTTTTAAGCGTCCGTTTTTCTTCTCTGTACTGAAACCTGCTCCAAAATGTACTTTGGTCACATGCATATATGAGATACGTGATAATACCATCTTAAACTTTTGGCTTTGATAGTATCGATTTTAATGGTGCCTCTATTTATTCTTTAATGTACATATTTGCGTATTTCATATTTTATCATGTTAGCCTTAAACATTGCCTTTTAAATCCCATTTTCACTTTTATCAATTTATTTATTGAATGTTCTGTCATTTCCCAGACCTGGACCACAGAAGGAATAAAATTTTTCTCAAAAACCTAATATATTCTAATTTTTATTTTTTTCCTTTTGCGCGTTTATCTTTAGCTGCTTCCTTACTTACTTTATATATCTGATGAATTATTTATTTGTTTTATTAGAACTATTTTTCGTATTTGTGACACCCAGTTATTTGTAAGGTAACACATTTTATGTTCTTGGTTACGTCTTTTGCAACTGGATACATTGCTTTTTCTTTTTTATTAATTTTTAGCCATCTTATAATGTATTATTCGTCCTCAACAAGGCACCGGTGAAGGACATAGTTTTTAATTTTCAATTGAAATGCTCATACATTTACAAAACAAATTCTAAGCAATATCATAACCCTGTCGAAATTTTGCAGTTGTATCTCTATCTTTATACTTTCTTTGATGTTAGTATATAGTGTATTTAGGAATATACATTTCATCTCGTTCTTTGATGTTGAAAGCCATATTTTAGGAAGACAATCATAGGTTTTTTTTTTTGATTAAAAGGCCCTAATGGATTTCTTTTCTGTTTTTGTTATTGTTTTTTTTTTTTACCGTTTTAAGAATTTACTTGGGGAGCACAATTTTAAAACTACTTTGCTCTTCTTCATTATTATTCTTGTTGATAATATTAAACTCTTAAAAATAAATTTCTTATTATCAATTTTCCCTAATTTGGAAATTGCTTTTTATCTCTTTTTGGCAAGAAAAGCTTTTTATACCTGAAAAAAGGTTCTTTATCTAGCAAAAAGAAGATAGATGTAAATGCGTTTAAGCATATAAGCTTGTCAGGTAAATTTTTAAGGGCTCGTTGGGGAGTCCATTTGGTGTAGATTAATTTTCCATGGTTATAAGAAAATGGTTGTAGAGCATGATATCAAAACTATTTTGCTCTTGTTCTATAATTATTATTTTTGATAATTTTTTGGTATACTCTTAATAATCAAATTTTGGACATTGCCTTTTATCTATTTTTGTAAAGGAACGATATGCTAGTAACATCTAAATTACTACCCTAATTCTCATTTTCTATAAGAAATTTGGAACGATTTTTGGTCAGTAGGTTCTGATAAATAGCTTTTAATGTTTCAAAAGTATCAGGTAGATAGGGGATTTTTTTGTTTTATTATATTATACGATGAGCGTTCACTTTTAAACCAAAATTGCTTCTAGTTTTTTTTTATCTAAATGCAATAAGTAGAATCCGAATCAGCAAGAAAAAAAATTGAGTTTCCATTTAAGATTTTAGAGTTTGTCCTCTTCCCCACCCCATCGGGAGCTGGGAGAAACCGTTTTGACATAATCAAATGTAAACCCTTAAACTTTTGTCCGAAACATTTTGTCATTCGATGTCTCTTTTTCAAGAAATTTCACTTGTTCAGGTAAAATACCGCACCCGGTATAAGAATTTAAGGAGTAGTGAAAATTGACATTAGGACCCACCATTAATGTAAACTAATTGCAATGCTAGCTTTGTAAATATTTAAAATCTGTAATCAATAATTAAAGTAAACTTTAAGCTCCAGTTCGTTAGCGTCACCCAATTTTATGGTGTAAAGTTTAAACTAATACACAATTACTTGAAACCCCATGAATATTTTAATGTATGTTTTACAATTGTTCAAGTTATTTATAAAAGCATGATAACGTTTTTATTTTGAATTCCCCTTTTAATTAGCAATATTAACAATGCTCGTAGAGAATATGAAAGTTTGTACCAACGCTGTTTGAAATCTATTCATTAATAAAGAAAATGTGTCCTTTGTGCAACAATCGTAAAAACATTTGAAATAGAAAAGGTAATTTAAAAACATAGAAGTAAATGAATAACAAGTATGTAAACATAAAATAAAATTTCATGATGAAACATCAAAAACAATGAATTGTAACTGCAGGTCTGCGTTACAATTCGCAATATTGAGAATAGTTAAATAGTTAAAAGATATTAAATACAACAATGCGCTCAAGTTGTTAATGAGTAAATGCATCGCATTTTCGCATGACATGGTAGATTGTATTGAATTAAATATTGGGATGGAAAAGAGAGGAATTACTATTGCTTAGTATTAATATGAGTCGCTCACGCTACTGCTATTTCACCCTATTCCCCTTGTAACCACGTTGAATAAAAGGATATCGCTATAAATTATTATTTGCCTTTTTTATTGGCGCAAACAAATGGATGAAAAGATAAACATTAATAACTTGTAACAAAGCGGGAAGACGGATGTAATCTCCACGAGGTATTGTATAAAATAATTTTTTCAATAAATTGACAGCTTTGGGATAAGATATTAGATTTCGAAATAATAAGAAAATTAATTTGTCAACAACGTTGAAATTGATATGCGGTTTTTTATAACCCGGCGATATACAAATGGAAATAATGATAAAAATAATATCTTCATTATTTCTGTCAGGAAATAATAAGGGTAATAATAAATATCTATCTTTATTGCTACAAATTACAACAGTTATATCCAAAATTCATCGCGCGATTTAATATTCGTGTTTCCAAATTTAGTTATTTCTATTTATCATTTCTTTTTATCTCTGTAATAATTTTTTTATTGTTGTTTTTAAAAGCGTGATAGTCATTTTAATAACTCATAATCCAAAATTTAATTTAATCGTTAAAGAAAACGTTGAGTGCTTCAACGACCCACTAAATAAAATTTGTAGCCCTGTAAGATGTAAATTTTTAGTATAACCTTACACAAAATAATATTTAGGCCCTGCTTATTAAACTTTATTAAAAGTGATGTACCCCTGCTAGCAGCATTAGTATGAAGTTAAGCAAAAACAAAGGTTATAAAATGTTAATTATTTATTGAGACTGCTTTATTAATTTTGTGCATTCTAAAACTAGAATAGGTAAGTAGTTTTTAATTACAGATATACAAAAATATCGAAAAATTGTAAAAATTGAATTCAAATTTATATTTTTTTTAATTTCTTAATTTTGAATTTTAAACCTAAAATCATTTGAAAGTGTTATTCGATTACTAGGAGATAATGATAAAGATAGTAATGTACTTTTATTTTCATTAAGAATGTAAACAAAACGTGAAAATATAAATACTAGTTCCAATCAAATATGGCGTATATTTAAAATAAAAAAGTTGCAATTAATATCTCAAAAATCGCTATCATGAATTTTATTTTCATACCAGTTTTAAGATTCCTTCATTAAATCAAGTAAATTTCATATGAAACATTTATTTTTACTTTTAAAACTGCGGTGATTGATTGTTTTGAAAATGTTCAGTTTTTATGAAATGTTTGGAATTTTGAAAATTTCTCAGCAGAATCCAAGTCAGCACAGAAATCTACACACAACATTATCCATTTAACCAAATCTGTATTTTCAATAATAAGAAGGATACCCATCCATTTGTTTGTAAAAATATCAAATCTCTCTTTTGTGGTATGTGTTTTACTAAGAATATGAAACGCATTATCCAGTATTGTTAATTAATTAACATGTTGGATATATAAAATTGTTAAGTACTTGCTAATTAGAAAATTAACATGCCATTTTACTTCTTACATTTTTAAAGTAAATGAACATATTTTGCTGGTTTTAATTGCACAATGAATTAAAAAAAAATCCGCTGCGAGCAAGTCTTGAACATTAAAGGAAATAAAATTATTAATGCTTAATAATATGGCGTGACTTCTTCGTAAAGTATCTTTAAGCTTCTGTAGTATTATAAGATGCTGTAATTTTAGCTTGCCAACATTTGATTTTCTTATCAATTTATTTTCATTACATTACATTTTTTTTTATTTAACAGGTAGTTCAGAGACTGATTAATGAATATCTATGCGTCAAGCAATTTAATCAGAAAATGTGCCAAATAAAAACTTTTTTCAATACTCCTTGGCAAATTAGTTGCGTTTAAATAAAAACAGCCAAGCAAAAACTTTTTAAGACATTAAAGTGTATATAGAAATATAAATTTATCCAGCAGCTGAACTTTACAAATTTTAATTAAAATATAAAATGATATTTTGACAGATTAAATAATTTGAAATGAAATGTATATTAAAGTGTATTAAAACTAATCTTTAGTGTGAATAATAATTTGTTATAATCACCGGTTGGGT
>JARJDX010116257.1:0-10897 GCA_030264735.1 Gymnusa sp. GC000175 | reverse complement strand
AAAATGAAAGTACAGTTTGTAATGCAGTGACATGTATAATAAATGTTCTGCATTTGAGAAAGTGTAAAAAAATAAAATTTTTAATTATTGTAATGCAAAACCCACTCAAAGTCCATAATGCAATCAATAAACACTCCTCACTGTTATTAAATGATAAAAGTGTAAGCATGATTAAGATACTTTCTAAAATTGTCTGTCCATTCCATTTGACATTGATTTAAGATTATACACCATTGCTATTTTTCCATTCATTTTCTAAACGGAAATAAAAGTTGCACGCACAGAACGTGCGCTATTAATTTGCTGTAAATTATCTTAATAATAATAATAATAATGCAAAGTACCTCAGTTATAGTTTGGTCACACCGTTTCACACTCTTAAGTGTTAATGGCTACTTTGACCTCCTTAAGTTATTTATGAAATTCATTTTTGAAGATGCCATAAATTTCTACATTCAATTAGAAAACTTGATTTTTTCACGTTTTAAATTTACACGTAATTTAATAAATTTTGCGTAATTCAGGTATAAATTTAATAATTAATTTGCTTCTGGTCAGATGTGAAATGAAAAATGGTAATAATCTATAGAATCGAACGTGCAGTATTTGCAATATCCTGTTATTATTCACAGCCTAATCATTGATTTGTGAATGATTTCTATGGTATATTAATATTCAAATGTGAATTAAAACGTGTTACCTCATTACCGAGTCATGTTTTCTGACAGTTTTTATATGCAAACGTTCAAATATGACACATAAATCGACATCAAGCTCGTGTAGGATGCGGATAAGCTTTTTATAACGATTTAAAATCGGGATTTACAAGATTTTATATACATTTTAATGCATTCTTTACTTATAATACCTTGCACCCAAATAAAAAATAATTTGAATATAGTAAATATGTCACAGAAGGGATTTATTATTGCACTTAGACCTAATCAAGGACGAGTTTTTTTTATAAATTTAATTGAAACTAACTGACAGACAGAAACCTCTCAAAGGATAATTTAATTATATGAAATAAAAAACAAGAGTTTTACAATTTTCTTAAATTTTTACTTAATTATTGTATTCCTTTATATTCTTAAAAGGTGATCAAGCTAACAAGGTTCTTTCTTCCCCTTGCATCGGTTATCCAAATTGTATACTATACCACCAGGCTAATGGTTATTTATTAAACTATTTTTTTTGGTATACAGGGTAGCTATATAAGAATAACAAAACCATTGAAAAAATGAATACAAGAAAAATCGCAGAGGATGGTGAAGCTAAAATTCAACATTAAAGCTTTCGAGGATAAAAGCACATAATTACTTTAAAAAAAGACCTAAATAAAAAGATAAGGAAAACTAAATAGGCTACCACTTAACAATAAAAACACGTAATGTGGTAGGGGGTAAACCAAAGAGAACTTATGCTTGTAAAAGCATCTGCCTTGAAAAAACAAAATAAATGGTTGAGAAACATTCACAATTTGGTATAAAGAAAAAGAAGTACCAAATGTTAAAAGGAATTAAGAGAACTAAAATCGAAGATCAATAAATCACCAATCGTGACTACAAGAAAAAGCTAAGAACGTGCAACTAACAGCGCCGGCGTTAAGCATAGGCAATGCAGGCAGCCGCCTGTAGCGGCAGTTTATGGAGGCAGCCAAAGGCTTTAAAATTGCAATATGTAGGTAATACGTTATTTTCAAAAATTTCATTCCGGTAGGGTGAAAAAAAACTAGGTTGTCTGGGGCGGCCAAATGTCTAGCGCCGATGCTGGCAACTAACTAGTAATAATCGAAACCAAAGAACTTTTCAAACATTTAAGAAAGGTATTCTAAAAATTAACAAAAAATAAATCCCTAGTGATTGAAAAGCTGCAAATATATTTCATATCCACAAGCAAAAAAGTATCTAAAGTATGAAACAGGCGTGACGAAGAAATCGAAAACTTATATGTCTGTCAAGATAGAGTAACTAACAATATTCCCAACAGTGAGATCACAATAATACTAGCCGATCTCAATGCGAAAGCCGGCTGCACCAGCAAAGACGATCACTTACGCAGAATTATTGGGCGATTTAGTATGGTAACGAGAAGCAAACGATGAGATAGGCCACCATAGTTCTGCAAAGACAACATCTTAAACATTGCTAATGCTATATACAAATAACATATTGGTCGATTATACATGTCACCAAATAATGACAAAAATCAAATATATTATATATTAATAAGTAGTCGATGGCGCACATCGACCTTGTCTGCAAAAATAATGCCCGAGACAAACTATAATTCAGACCATCAACTACTATTTTACAGCTTCCGTACAAAGTAATAGGCCTGCAAAGAAAGTTGCTAAAAACGAAAGCTGCCCAAGATCTCAGACGTTGAAAACGTTTTAAGAACTCTGAATGAAAATATCATTACTAAGATAGATCCCAAGCAACACATCGAATGCATGTCCTTGTGGCTTGGAGCTAAAGACGCAATTATAACAACGTTTTATCATACACAATCATCGACCAAGTCTAGTACCAAACAATATTGGATGTCTAAAGATAGGATTGCTCTAATAAAATTTGGGAGGAAAATAGAAGTCAAAGAACTTGATAACCCGGAAAATCTAAAAAGGTGCAAACAACTATCTAAACTGATCCAGTCGAAGAGACAAAAATGACCATCTATGTGCAAAAAATCTAACAAAATGCAAATAAATAACCCAGAAGTTCAAACCACGCATATGGACAATCCATGACGCGAACTCTGCAGAAAGTTTTGTGGAGATCTATATAGCGAGGAGAAGGAAAATACTAGACAAACCACTGAAATTACTGACTGGGACAAAGAATCAGATATAGTAATCCGGGAGGTAGTGGCAGCTATTAAGAACTTGACTCAAAATATATCACCCGGGATTGACATGATCACACAGAAGTTATGAAAAATATGGGTAAGGAAGAAATGTGTGAACTAAACTGCAAAATAGCCCAAGGAATGGACAACACCCCTAATGATTTCTCTGCATAAAAAAAGAGCTATCAATATAAATGTCGCACATTATCGAGTATTTGCACTAACAACACATATTAGCAAAGCATATACAATCCATACTCAGACCACTGACTGATGGCCAAATGGAGGGTGAATAAGCTGGTCTTGTCAAAGAAAGGGGGACTCGAGAACAAATCCGGAGGTTGTGCCAACTTAATTAAAATGCAAGAAAATACTGTACACCTATGTACATATGAGTTGCAGATTATGTAAAAGCATGCAACAAAGTAAAATGGAATNGTTACTATTTGCTCTAAATGAAGAATTACCAGCACTAATTAAAAGATTAGAGGTTATTAGTTTGGAATATGGAATGAAAATCAACATCAATAAAACTAAAATAATGATAGCAGATGGTGAAACTGACAACTGGCTCCACATACATCATATTGAAAAATACGACGTCGTCAACCAATTCATGTATCTAGGGGCTTTAATCAATAATAATGGTTGATGTGAAGCCGTAATACACCGCCGAATTCATCGTCATGGGGAAAATTCCCCATGCCGTAATACACCGCCGAAGAACTAACACCAACCAATATACAAGGATCCAAATAACATATTACCAAATATAATCCAGTCCTTGCATTGGTATTTTTCGTATTCAGCTATGGGGCAGAAACTTGGACACTACGAGCGGCACACCGACGAAGGGTTGATGCCCTTTAAAATGTGGAATTGGAGAACAATGCTTAGTATTGTATCCATCTTTAGTGAAATTTGACCTAATCAACGTCTCTCGAGCATACCTATAGCTGCATACTAAAGTTCTTCGGGTACATTACACGTAGTACTCACATGGAGAATCTAATAGTACAAGGTAAACCAGATGACAAGAGGAAAAGAGGCGGATCACCCACTCGATGGACTGACAGCGTACAACAATTGCTGTACACCAACATCGAGATCGCAGTCAGATAAACTACAAACAGAGCCAGATGGAGTGATACCTTCAAGCAAGTTATAACCACCCTGAAAGAAAATCACCTATGTTTTTATTTATATCACTACACTTCTGTCAAGACGTTGGACTTTGGAAGAAGAGTTGCCTAAAATTTATTCTTTGTTTTTTTATTTCACTTCTTAGTAAAATTTTTGGAATCCTGCTTTCTCTGTGTGCTTCAATAATCAGAGTTTATTTTACCCCTGTATTTGGTTTTTTGCAAATTTCCTTAAACTTTTATTTGTCTATGTTATTTACATATTTATTTATTTTCTTTTAATTATTTTTTATCTTTCTCACTTTTTAGTAAGATTTTTGGAAACCTGTTCTCCTCTCTATGGACTTTAATAATCAGAGTTTCTATTACTGCCTATATTTAGTTCTTTGCACATTTCCTTAAACTTTTATTTGTTCATGTTATTTACATATTTATTTATTTTCCTCCAATTACCCTTCCCAGGTAAAATACGCTTCATCATTTTTTACTTTATTTTATCTGAAAAAATATTAATATCAAGATCAAATATTATCAAGAGCAAACGCCAAATTTCAAATAAGGATTTTAAAAATTTTTGTATAAAAAATAATAAAATTTATTATTTGGTTTATTATCCAATACTCGCATGAAGACAAATACAACTACTATTACCATAAAATTACACTCAGTACTATATTTTCTTTGTTTCAGTTTTTGCTTTAAAAGATTTTAATGGCATGTTTTATGTATTTCATTTTCTAGAAAATTGTTTAAATACAAATAGGTTCTAAATATTCGAATAAAAATAAAATTTAAAATTAAATATTTCCAGTAAAACGTAATGCATGTGTTATATTGTTTTAAGCATGAAACAAATCTGCAGCTGGATAATACTTTATAAATGGTAAAAGTTAGACTAGTTCGTTAATTAAACCTAAATGTGAATATTTTAAAGCGGGGCTCACTTATAGTTTTGTAATGGTAGCCGAGCACGCGATCAAAACTTCTAATTTAGACACAGAACATTACAGTTTTAAGAACATTCCTTACACCCCTTTCGTACATAGAGTTCACTTTAGTTTAAAACTTGCAGGACATTCCGTATCTATAGCATAATATAGGAGAACAAAATCAATGTGGAAAGGAGCAAAGTTCAAAAGCAACTTCTTTTTGGATCTTATTCTGCCAAGAACTAAGTTGGTAACACCCGCTGGTGCTGAAAAATTTACAAACTTACATTTTGCATACCACAACTTTAGAATTTAATATTAAATATGAAAAAAAAATTATAAATCTTTATTGCATCTACAATGAAATATTTAAATAATACTACGTGTCATCACAAATTTTATATTTAAGCTCCGCTTACATTTTATCTATATGATTTCCATTAAATTTTCCGTTCCAATTTCTTTAGGACTTCTTTTAAAAAGTAAAGTTTTATTCGACAAAAATGGTAATAATCGCCGAGGTTTATGAACAATTTCGTTTTACTATTGAGCAATGCCAAGCGGAATCAAGTGTGAAATGTCTAACCGTCTTTAAAGTGTTATTGCTCATCCATCAAAATCATTATAAGGCCATATAACGCTTATTACAATGTCTTCATAGCAATGATAAAGCAGCTATTAAGTGGGCTCTTCTCTAGATTTTATTGAGAATATATCATTCTATTAAAAGTAACTCTTTTGATGTTGCTACTGATTTAAAATTCATTCGAAAGTGAGTGCTTTTATTTGAATTTTGCCATACACATAATAAATTATAAGATGGCTTTGAAATTTATATAAAAAAAATATATCTGTATAGATTTTATAAATTCATAACTCGTAAAATATATGTGCTATAAATAACTTTTACAAGGTAGCATAAAACAAACTGCAACATAAAATCTAAAAAGTAATAATTTAACACCTGAAAAGTTTAGTTCTCTAGTGTACATAAATATAAGCGCCCTAGTTTGAGCACTTAGACCAAATAAAGTAGAGAAGTTAGAAGAGCTCGTGTCATACATTTTAACCAAATACTAACCAAAACTAAGTCCCAGGAACTTGAATGTATCAGGTAATAAGTTCATGCTTAAGCCTGTCCTCGAATTGAATCCATTACACACTGTCTGTTTTACATTCAGTTTCAGTCACGTAATAACATGCTGAAAATGCATTACGCTTGCAACCCCATGTGCTGTATTAAGTACTTACTTTACGTTCACATTTGGCTGTTTGCCCACTTTTAACTGTTTGGACTTACACCTTTTAACTTAAATTGGATGGACAAATGTCGGTGTACAATATGTTTACTGCTCACAGTCCAACCCATTCCATCCTCTACAAGTATCCTTGTAGAATTAGATCCTGCTCAAATTTAGTTTTGCGCTACGAAGTGTTCAAACATTTAGCGAGCCAGATTATGTGGACCATAATGTTGACTTCTCCCTCATTAAAATATTTAAAAGTCGATTACTATGTGAGTTACATCCAACCCTTTTTCTTGCTTCTTCATAATTTAACATGCAGAGATAGTTTAAAATCATGTTAGGAAACTATAGATTTTCTCTACAAAATTAATTCTTTGTATTTAAACCTAAAAATAGGTAAGTATTATATTAACAAATTTGTTAATGTAACATACAAATAATTTTTTTTATAAAAATTTGTAATCTCTTATAAATGTTATTATCAAGCCCTAAATAAATAATGCTGGCAATAATAATCCTAAATAGCGTTAGGAACTTTATTTGCCAAAACAAAATGTTAAAAAAAGGCTGGTATTATCTAATTATTTTAGACAAAATAAAAAATAAATACATTAAATAAAGGAAAACAAAACGTAAACTCTCGTGTTTTTTCTCTGAGGTTTGATTGTAAAATAAACAATAAAGGGCCTAATAATATGTATCATTTCCATATTGGAAAAATTGTAAAAAATACGTATGCTGTAAACCTCATTTAAGCTACAAAAAGCTATCAGTAGGTGTTTTTTGTCGACCGATAATATATTACATAAAGGGTGCTAAAATTGGGGATTAAATTCCATTACAAAATTTCCTTCCAGCATTAATAAAATTTTAAAATAAATTAATAGAATGCATTCTTATAGATACAAAAACATTGGGTTGCAATTTAAAATTCTTAGTTATGAACAGTTTTGAATATTATAAGATGTCTGTTGGTAACTACTTTTAAACTATTACCAGAATTTGTTCGTTGCCATCGTCATTATCCTGCTGAACATACAGCAAGTCCCTTACAGGCAGTATAGTGCCGTGTAAAATGATTTGTAGTGGAGGTTGTGAGCAAAATTATGTTTAATACAGGACACGCCTGGCCAACCCTATGTCAGCGGGGATCAGGTGGTGCTAAGTCTGCTAGCGTTTAAAATATGCTCGCAAACATCCATGCAGGGCACCGCTTTACTATTAATATGGCCAGGTCCCCTGGGCAAGGAATCTCAAAAGAGAGACCATGACAGTTAGAAGCTCTACCATGTGATTATGTTTATGTTTCTTCACTTCTCCTACTCTTTAATTTGTTCGATATCTAATACTTCATCCATGAGTCATATTCTCTTTGTTTCGGTGTTTCTTGATTATTTTTATTTCGCCCAATCTTACCACTGTTCTTCGTCAAAACCTATTAATTTCATTGTTTGCTGTATTGTGGTGTTTCATGTATGGCATGGTCTTAATATCTTTTTGTTTTTCCAGTTTGCAGTGAGTTTCTTTAACTTCTTTCGATAAAAGTTAAAAAAATTTCAGTCGTTTGGTAATTGACTTTTCATTTAGCACCTGTGTGGAGGGTAAGTTATTATTCCTTTCCAGTTTCCTAATTTTTTTCTATGTGTCGCAATGCTATCCAATTTGTCTTTCTTAAGTCCGTTGCCTTTAATCCATAGATAGACGTAGGTACTATTACGGAATTATTTATTATTTCCTTTATTCTCCGGGGAACCTAGTGTCTCTGAACGAATATTATGATATTCTTTGTCGCCTGGTATGCCTAATTTACTTTCTCCTTTATGCTCAGATCTCTGTTTAACTTTATTTTCTCGGTCCTCTTAGAAGTGTAGTTACCTATAAAACATTCTTCGTCGTGAACCTCATTGTTTTCTGCTAGCGGTCCCTACTCATCCCGTTGCTTTTTCCAAAATTTATCTACATTCTCACTTTCTTACGATTTGGTATATTATATTATTGTATATTATATTATTGTATATTATATTATTGTCTGAGCTGTTTGATGTTATACTTAGCTTTTTTGTAGACAATCTGAATGCTTCCAAGTTGTGCGATTTGCCCCTCTTTTCTTTGATTTCTCTCTGTTACCTGGCCAGGTGAGGTGGTAATATACGACACTCATGCACTCATGTCTCTACACGTTGTATTAAAATTTTACTTTATCACGATTTGTGATTGTCTGAAGTTTACTTGCCTAAAGGCCTCTCACTATTTAAAGGATGAAAACATGTACGTTCGGCTCGGGAACGTTAGCAGAAATGACCGTTACCTATTTTTTTTATTAAAAATAAACAATTATTAAATTTATTCAGCAAGGGGAGGCGAATATTTTTGTGTGAAGAAAAGCTGTTTGGCTATATTCTTAAACATTTTTACAGAATAACTAATTTTTCTAAAAGTATTTTAAAGACCAGATCCAACTTTTAGATATTTCACCAAAATTTACTCATTTCAATAAAAAAAAACCTTTGTATAAAATAAATAAAAGGAGGTGTGGGTATTACACGATTTTTATTTACGAATTTTAGACAAATCCTCGCTTTAGACAGAATCATAATCATGTTTTATTAATTATAAGCTAATTATAATGGCAGTATAATAAAGTTGCTTAGTTTTTAAATAGTAAAATTTTAGAAAAACAATGAAAACAAAATTTGTTGCAAATTTAATTTTAAACACTTTTTATATTTGCAAAGTTCGACAAACCTAGCAAATAATCTACCACTCTTTGTTGGTGCATTTTAATAGAAAATCACTGAGATTTACCAACTTTTATTTAAAACTTAAATATAAAATTTCATGTTGGTCAGTTACCACAGATTTAAAGTTTGTACCGTAAAAATCGAATTCTTAGTTTAGCCATGTTGCAGCTTAAAGTACAGGGTCCAATGGCAAACGTCTCTCGAGCACTCTCTGACTGTTAAATTAATGATCATTATGTTGGAAGATGGTAAAAACATCTTGACATAGTTATTGCAAAAACAAAATAACCTAGGTTTTTATTTTCTACCTCGTAATCTTCGAAAACTCACCTACTGACGTGCCAGAAGACCTCGGTCTTTAACAACCAAACTATGTTATTAAATCTTAATCAAGCAGCAATTAGGGGAGAAAATATAGTAGTTGAATGTTGTAAGAGACTCTTAGCAAATTTTATCAGCATGATGACAATAGCCACTCATATTTCCTGATGTACCCTATTAATCCAAATAAAATTAAATACATACAACAGAAGTGCGTTTGCCTGATTATGATATTGACGGGCCCGGAACTTCGAAGAGTTTTCTGTTTACTGTTTTCAGTTCATCTAGAGATTGTAGAACTTTGATGTAAAATTCGGATTCATATGCAGGGCAGGACTGGTCAATTTAAATTCCAAAGATAAAGCTTGTGCAAAGTAGCGACCGTGTCAAAGTTTCTAAGACATTGATGTCGAACGCTGAAAACGGTTAAAATTCACTTTCCTGATATCACGTACACCTTTTTCTATACCTTGATGCCGCTGTTGATTTCTAAAACGTAGCATTCCGCGATAAAGCTTTCCTAAAGTCTATTAAATGTTTCTAAATAGAGCTCTTTTTAAAACTATTTTAGGCCTCTTCCATAGTCTAAATTACTCCTTAACTGAAAATGTATCACCGACTTTTGAAACAAAATTTATAGCTGCTTGTTAATTGAAAAGTTTCATAATCATCGCCTTCGTTTAATTTATTACTCCTATGATATTTCTCCTTCTTCTTCAGAAACATGTCCCTGTATAGGTGCAATTATGGCGCATGACTTCTTCTTTACATTAAATAAACAAAAACATAATTTTTAATAATGTTTAAAGTTTAACGATCTAGCGATTTTAACAAAAACTTTAAAGAGTATTTTTTAATTAAACTTTCAGATTTAAAAGGCTGTTATTACACTCCCCCGCAGCTAATCATAAAAGTAGACGTTTCAAAACACGGGAACTTAAATAAATCATTCAATTAATGTTTCAGGTTTTAAACTGTAAATGCCTAAAGTACATAAATATTTGCAAAGCTAGAGTTTATTTACAGTGTTTTTAAATGCAAAGTATTTATATAACGTAAATATTTGATTTTAACCCCCATTTTTAATTGCAAATATAGGTGCTACGGTAAAATACATAACTTTTATTTTGAATATATTTTTGTTGTCATATAAGGCGGCGCTGTAATCGCAGGAACAAAATATTGCAAGATTTCTTTTTCTGCGATTAGAGCAACACCTACAATTATAAGTGGAGGTTTTTGTTTTTTTATATATAAAGTTTCTCCTCCTTGGGGTAAGGTGAGGGACAATTTATATTTCCAAGAGGAAATCCCCACTTTTGGGATCGTGCGGAAAAAATACATAAATTTTATCAGTAACATTTTGTAATCATTGTAGGTGGCGCTGAAAACGCAGAAAAAACAAATCTTGCGATTACAGCGCCACCTAATATGATAACAAATAAAAGTTCAAATATAAGTTATGTAGTTTTTACCGCAGAATCTAATATGCAATAAAATATGGAAATTTTAAAGTTATCCTTAACCCTACCCATAAGGGTAGGGGCAAAGTCGGTCCTCAGTAACTGGCTGTCGTGACAACTTTTTGCCGCCTCTTATTTTGCTAAAATTAATTTTGGAATGATTTAAAAATACTCATATTTTATGTATTTTTTCTTAAATATTTT
>JARJDX010116227.1:0-12497 GCA_030264735.1 Gymnusa sp. GC000175 | reverse complement strand
ACAAGTTTTGAAAATAGTAAGTTATTATTACAATACAGACACATACTAATAATAAAAAAAACAATAGACGATCACGTTTCTTAACAGTTATTTTTTTTTGTAAAGTTGTCGCAAATAAAACATGCAGAATACACGCGGTAATGCACATAAAACAAACTTCCGGTCGATTTGTCGGAAACGGAAGCCAGTGGCGCCGTGCATCATTTTGGTTTTTTTTTCACGATCGCGCGCTCTTTTCGCGATTTTATGTCGCACATATCCACGGCGAAATTCTCTTTCAGCGCTCATGAAAGATGTCGGCCGTAATGGTCCGTGATATTCTGCGCGAAAATTGAAACGTAAATAAAACTTTTATGAGCATCCGTAAGCACCGCGCGTCCGACGGGATAGAAAATAAAAAAAAAGTTATGACGCGCATCTAATCTTTTACTCCTTTGATCAACACAAAAATCAAACGAGAAATAAATTTGTTTATGTTGGGAGAAGAAATTAACGTAAGAGGTTTGTTGAAAATGAATTGGGGAAGCGAATTTATAAGGTTTTTAAGATTCGTGGTTCGATCACCGAGAATTACCATTTTTCATTTAATCGCTATTGTCAAAAGCAATAAAGGAATTTGTTTATGTTATAAAAAGAAATTAAGAAAGGGTTTTATTATAAAATAATACGCAGTGGCTCAGGGGAAGTGAATTAATATCGTTTAAAGATTCGCGGTTCGATCACCGAGCACCGCAAGATTTGTTATTTAGTTACTGCCAAAAAACCGGAAATTTGTGTTTGTGAGAGAGAGAGATATTGCATAATACGCCTCATTCAATAGTTTTAATCGCCACGTAAAGAGTTTTTTATTGAACGTGTTATATTGTGTCGGTATATCAAAGTCTGTAGTTAAAAGCGGTGTTTTGTAATTCACTAAAAGGTGTTTTTTCTTAATTTATCTTAAAATTATCTTAAGATTTTTTAAACAATTCCTTTAAACGCGTTTACTACTTTTAACTTTGATACGGTTTTAAAACCAAAAATTTCTTTGCAACTTCCAATTTTAAATTAATTTATTTTCATTTTTTTTTTCAAAATACTTTTACACAGTCAATTCTTTCATTCAGCACTCATAACTCTGTTAAGATTTTAAAACCCCGCATACCTCCGCAATTTTTAAACATTAAATAATTTATCTTGATTTATCTCAGATATATCTAAAAATATGTCTGCACAGTTAACGCTTTGTTAATGCGTTTTTTATTCATTTGTCATTCAAAGCTTGTAACTTTGTGAAGTTTTTATAGTATTAATACATGCCGCCGCTCGCGGACATTTTAATTTTCGCCTTCTTTCTTTCAATGTGGAAAACATTTTTTACGAGTTTCCTCGAAGAGAGGAAAATTATGAATTGCGAAAATGTTCTTTAGTAATAGCCGTGAAATATGGCGTGCTAAGCTCGCCGTTAAAAAGAATTAAAACCAGCCTTGACAAATTAAAATCGTGCAAAATTTTCAACTAAAAAATAATTTAACAAAAATAAATGAAATACAAATAAAACAAAAACGATATAAGTAACACAAAAAAAAACTACAAATAATTCGTAAAAATCCTATATTTTTATTACAAAATTTTATTTTTGTTTTAATTAAAATTAATTTTCACAAATTTTTACGTTTAAAATGTGCGTAATAAAGCCCCGTTTAATTATTTTTATTTTTCATTTACGATTCGGTTCGTGCGTCGCCATCTCTCGGCGTTTCGTTGAATCACCCCGCGCCCATTTTGTTTCGCGTGTTCGCCGAAAGTCGCCACCTGCGCTGGCGGAGTTGGCGCATGTCGGGGGTGAGACCCCGCCTTCACTTGTTCTTCCCCACGCGCCGCGTCCCCACCACTTCGTCTTGACGTCCCCACCACGGAAATCTTCCCCTGCGTCCGTTTTGTGTGTGGGGGAATCTGGCGTCGTGTGGTGGGGGGCAATAAACACATCATTATGGTAAAGCCGTGCTGAGCTGTTTTATATTACATAAAATTGTTAACTGTACCGCAATTATTGATTTATGTCCTGCACTTATAAATTTTTAAACGGCCATGCAAGGTCGGATTGAAAAATTTTTATAATCTGTTGCATTACATGAAAATTAATTATCATATTAATGGAAGATGGTGTTTTTGCTGCTGCTTCTATTGAGGAGTGATACGTTTTTGCGATTATGTAATTTTTTAAACTGCAATTCTTCACCTGTTGTGGAGCTACAATTATATTTACTTTTTAATTGTCTTTGTCTTTGTAATTGTAATTTTTTTAATTGCTTTTATAACTATAATTGTTTTTGCGCAGTTACTTTTGAGAAATTTAATTGAGTTTCTTATGACATCAAATGGATAAGGAAAACTTTAAGAAATTAAAAAAAGGAAAATGCAGCGCTGAAAAATAAAAGGTTAAGTTCTTTATTACTAATAAAAGAAGAGATAATCCACTTTGACGTTTTGTCTCAAAAATACCTTCGTGGTAGGCGCTGGAAATTACTTGTCAAGTAAGCGATGGGATTTTTGTTTTCATTTTATTGTCATTAATACCTGTCAATTTGAATTTCTACATCGGAAAAATTAGGAAGGGTTCGGAATAGGAGAATTGTATATCTATAGATTTCTTTAAGTACCACTCTAACTCCTTATTACTTTTTACCACTTTTAATTTTTTTTTTAATTTTGCGGCGTTGGCATCTATAACTGGGAATTAACTTTATTTACAGGCGGCGCTGTGATCAGTGCAATAATGCCCGCACAACCGATAATATTTATAGGTTATTTCATAAGGTTTCTATTTTATGCAATGAAGGTTAGTCTACCGCTAGGCCTCGACTCTTTGGGGGTTTATTCCCAATTGAAAATAACTACTCTTACAGGCGGCTGTGCAATTAGTCTAAGAATGGCCACGCAGTCGGTTATATTTATTGGTTATGTCATAAGATTACTACATGAATGCATTTAGTTTGTAAATTTGGTTGGTCAAAGTCAAAATTTAGTTTATAAAAAGTAAAAGACAAGATCTTATTTAAGAAGGTCAAAATTTGTCGAAATTTAGTTGGTTAAAGACAAATTAAGGATTGAAAAAAGATTAAAGACAAAATTTAGTTTGTTATGATCAAAATTTAACAAAGTTTGTTTGGCTAAACTGGAAATTTGATTTCTTAAAGAGTTAAAGACATAATATAGATTGTTAAGGACAAAATTTTGTTCGTTAAGCTAAAAGTTGGTTAATCAAATTGAAAATTAAATTTTGTCATAGTGTGAAAGACACAATTTAGTTTGTCAATATAATTTGCTCAGTTAAAGTCAATTTTTTTGAAGACAAAATTTTATTTGTAAGGATCAACATTTACCAAAATTTTAGGTCAAAGTGGAAGTCAAAGAGACAAAGAATTAAAGTCAAATTTAGTTTTGTCATATTTAAAATTAACCTAGTCGAATTAAAAATTTAATTTTTTAATTTGTCAAGCAACCAACGACAAAATTTAGTTTGCCAAGGCTAAAATTAATTAAAATTAGGGGACTTAAAGTCAAAAATTAGTTTGTCAATAATTCAAAGACAACATTTGGTCTGTAAAGGTAAATTTTTTTTATTTAGAAGGCCAAATTCAAAATTTAGTTGGTCAAGCTTATTTTTTATAGTTTGTCAATAAGTCAAAGACAAAATTTGGTTTCTGAAGCTCATTATTTTTTAATTTGGAAGGCCAAATTTAAAATTTAATTGGNATTTGGTCAAAGTTATTATTCAAAACTAAATTTTGTTAGGTATTTTTTTTAATTTTAGAAAGCCAAATTCAAAATTTAATTGATAAAGGTACAATTTTTATAAAATTTAGTTGGTCAAAGCAAAAATTTAGTTTGTCAATGAGTAAACGACAAAATTTAGTTTGTAAATGTCACTTTTTTTTAAATTTGGAAGGCCAATTAATAATTTAATTAGTCAAGGTCCATTTTTTATAAAATGTAGTAAGTCAAAGTAAAAAATTTAGTTTGTCAATAAGTGAAAGACAAAATTTAGTTTGTAAATGTCATTTTTTTTTTAATTTGAAAGGCCAATCCGAAATTTATTTAGTCAAGGTCCATTTTTCATTAAATTTATTTGGTCAAAGTAAAAAGTTAGTTTGTCAATGAGTAAAAAACAAAATTTAGTTTTTTAAGGTGAATTTTTTTAATTTGAAGGACCAATTTAAAAATTTTATTTGGCCAAGGTCCAATTTTTATAAAATTTAATTAGTCAAAGTAAAAATTTAGTTTGTCAATGAGTAAAAGACAAAATTTAGTTTGTAAAGGTCAATTTTTTTGTAAATTTGGATGGTCAATTCAAAATATAATTGGTGAAGGTCTATTTTTCATAAAATTTGGTTGGTCAAAGTAAAAATTTGGTTTGTCAATGATTAAAAGACAAAATTGAGTTTGTAAGGAACAATTTTTGTAAATTTGAAAGGTCAATTCAATATTTAATTGGTCAAGGTTTATTTTTTATAAAATTTAGTTGGTCAAAGTAAAAACATAGTTTGTCAATGAGTAAGAAAAAAGGTCAAAATTTAGTTTGTAAATGTCATTTTTTTTAATTTGGAAAGCTAATTCAAAATTTCATTGCTCATAATTTAGTTTGTAAAGGTTAATTTTTTGGTTATTTGAAAGGTCAATTCAAAATTTAATTGTTCAAGATCCAATTTTTATAAAATTCAGTTGGTCAAAGTAAAAATTTAGTTTGTCAATTAGTAAAAAAAAAAATTTAGTTTGTAAATTTCATAATTTTTTAAATTTGAAAGGCCAATTCAAAATTTATTCGGTCAATGACCTTTTTTATAAAATTTAATTGGTCAAAGTAAAAATTTAGTTTGTCAATAAGTAAAACACAAAATTTAGTTTGTAAAGGTCAACTTTTTTTTAATTTGGAAGGCCAACTCAAAATTTATTTGGCCAAGGTCCAATTTTTATAAAATTTAGTTGGTCAACTTTTTTTAAAATTTAGTTGGTCAAAGTAAAAATTTACTTTTTCAATGAATAAAAGACAAAATTTAGTTTGTAAAGGTCAATTTTTTTAAATTTGGAAGGTCAATTCAAAACTTAATTGGTCAAGGTCAATTTTTTATAAAATTTAGTTGGTCAAAGTAAAAATTTAGCTTGTCAATGAGTAAAAGTCAAAATTTAGTTTGTAACGGTCATTTTTTTAAAATTTGGAACACCAATTTAAAATTTAATTGGTCAAGGTCCATAAAAAAAAATATTTGGTCAAAGTAAAAATTTAGTTTCTTAAGCTCAAAATTGATTAAAATTTGATCTGGAAAGTTGAAATATAGTTTAATAAACAGTCAAAGACAAAATTCAATTTATTAGATCAAAATTTGCCAATATTTTTTAAATTTGGTTTGCAAATAAATACATTTTTTGCAAAAAAACATATTTTCAAAATATAACTATGTAATACACCTTATCGCTGTGTGATTCATTTGTCCCTGCGATTAATTTTTATCTACCAAATATGTGCGTTTGAATGTCCAGGTTTATTCTTAAAAATTTTCCATATCGTGCGCGTTGCAACCAAAGCATGTCCCGTTGTTCGTCTTTTATTTACGTTATTTATACAAAACTATTAAAAAAAATGTGATTCATCTTCAACTGCGTCATTTAAAATAAAAAATTCGCTAATAATATTTCGGAAACCGTCATCAGAAATTATTTTGGCAGCAGTTTTTAGTTTTCTTCACAACATTATCCATTTAACCAAGTCTTTATCTTTAATAATAAGAAAAATACTCACAGTAGGCGACTCAATTTATACTTTTTAACTCGAACTAATTACACTCGAACTTCCACAACTTCCATAAAGATTTAACTATATAGAAATATTATTATTATTGATAATGTATAGCAACAACATGCTAAATAAAGTTTAATTTATTATAATTATTATTATTTAAATTTTTCTTAAGTCAAATTTTTCGCAAATTTTTGCATCTAGCTCGCATTTTGTAGTTATTTCTGTCACTCGAATTTTCTATATCTCTATTTTTTTGTGAACTATGATAATTCGTCTTAGGGAAGTTCGACTGTACTTTGAAAATTCAGGAAAATTTTTAAGAATTTTTTTTAATAGATTAATTTTTAAATTTATGAATGGATTTGGTTTGTGGCAAAAAAATGAAAACAATTTCTAAATAAAGCATAAAACTTTTTAAAATTTTAAGTACAGCTTATGGGTGAAATTTTTAAAATTTAGAATAATTTCGTTACTAAGCAAAATTTTATTGTATTTATTCCCATCAAGTCGCAGAGACATACTGTCATATTCAGATGACAACTAATGAAATAAGTTATATATCGGTCATCGACGGTTGTTACTGTTGGAATTAGCGCCAACATGCATTTCACAACAAAATAAAGTTGCAGACATACTGCCAACCTTATTGGCTGATATGTAATAAAATATTGTTATGTTTCTATTAAAAGTATCGGATGTGTTTTAAATTCGTAAATGAATGTTGTGTGGTGACCACACCTTCATTTTTGTATTAGGGTTTGAAAATAGTAACTTGTTTTATATTTTTATATCTATGGTTAGGTTAGGTTAGTGTTGCGGTTAGGCTGGTAAGAACCTGTATGAAAATTTGTTGTTTTATTAGGATTTAATCCTCAACTGGCAATCGACTTATCGGGGGACATTTCATCATTTCTATTACGGCTTGAAAATATGAACTTTTTTTGTATTTTTTAATGTTTAATATTTTTGAATATAAGGTTAGGTAAGTGTTGAGGTTAGGTTGGTAAGAGCCAGTAAAAAATTGCTGTTTTTGTTAGACATTTGGTTTTAACTGTTAATCGAGTTATCGAAGTATTTTTATCCTGCAAACTAGTTGATGATATTCAGGTTAAATTCTAAAATGTCTCTTATAGAGTATTTTCTTGAATTTTATCACAACAGCAAGTTTTAACGCAATGATCTGATGATTGAACCCGGATCCTTTCCATATGTTTTTTTATAGAGCCACTGGTTGGTAAATGTTTAAATGTTTAAATAATTAAAATATTCACTATAAAAAACGTGGGGGTGTGTCTTTCTTAAGAGGATTTAGTAATCTTAGATCGTTGTGGGTTCGAGTCCTACGCCAGCAGTACTTTTATTTTAAATTGATCTAAAAAATTAAATTTTACTATCAAAAACATTTGGTGTAGAAGGTCGCATTCTTTTTTTTTAAGTCTAGAATCTAGACTCTAGTGCCCTAGACACTCTAAAAGTCCAGATTGTTTTTATCCTAACGACAAATGTTAATCTATATCCCAGCCTCTTGATTTATTTTTATAAAAATTAAAAAAATATTATTTTTAAAATTATTAAATGAAATAAAAATTTTTCATTTGTTTCCAGGCTGCTTCATGCTCAAGGAATCAAGGATATACCCAAAGGGGTTGAACATTTCTTCAAACGTGGTGAGTTGTTTTAAATTAATTTCTTAAAACTAATTTCCATGTGTGGTAACAGGCTGTCGTTCTGGTATATACGACATGTCCGTTACGGAACTACACAACCTGCGAATAAATTCCACGAGTAGTACGCACGATGCCACCGCGATAATATGTAAATCGCGTATACGATTTTATAAATATTCATTTCGTCGACAGATGCCGGCACCGTCGCCCGACCGGAATATCCTAGTTCCGGTCCTACATGTCTTTTGTGAGTCGCGGACGCAGCGCCATACGGCGACTGTCAATCGAACAACACCGTAAAATATGTATCCGAACCAACATCGCATAAATAACTTTCCCTTATCGTCACACTGCATCTACCCGAAACCAATCTATTTGCTTGTAATTACACTTGGGGTGCAATTTTATACTGTTACACTCTAATAACTGAAATATTTTTTTCCGCATGTTAAATTTTTTTTTTCGCATGTCGCGCGCTTTTGTTTGTGATGGATTTTTAAAAAATGACCACCTCAGAGTGTTTGTTGACTTTGCGCCTGCAATACCGCGGAAAAAATTGTGAATAAGATTGATGGGGGTTGCTAGTCATAAATTTGCCTAAAGGAATTCCCCCTGGGGAAGTTTTGTTTTTTGTTTTTGTTGCTGCTGCTCCTGCTGCAGCAACTACTCCCTCGTTTTTTTTTCTGTTTTATGTTTTCGGTTCATTCGTCGGACACATTGTTCATCTCGAGATGAAGAATGTGCTTTTAGATTATGCTAAAACCCTTACACCACCCTCCTGGGAATAGAGAAGCCATAAATTTTCTTTGAATACATTTAACAAATTTACAAGCATTGTTTCACTAAACAATATTTTATTATTTTAAATTAAGTAAATTATAAAAAAAAATTAACAAAATTGCGCATTCAAGTACATAAATTATTATTCTCAAAAATGGAAAGTATAGTAGTTGTGCAAAAAAATTAAGATTATTTCAGTTGTCGACGTTTTTAGGTCCTCCGAACAAGAATTTACTAATTTTGACATGATGTCTGTGTGTCTGTGGATGGCCATTATCTTGTGTCCGTTTTACAGGCTAAACAAATACTCAAAACAACATGAAAATTTATATCTAGGATTCTCCTTATAGAATCTGAAACTGTATAGTTTTTGGATAAAATTGATGAACCGGAAGTGGAAGTTTACTTTTAACATTTTTTATTTTTTGGCCAATATTTTCTAGGAAATAAATATTTCAAAAAAGTTTATAAAAATAAAGTTGTTGCAAATCGCAATGCCAACAACTTTTATTAGGAACATTTTTCTATTGGGTACATTATTTTTTCTTACAGGAAAGTTGAGTGGAGGACACTCAAATTTTTTTATTGCCAGCATTAAGCGTAATATATTATGTAATTTGATATGCTATAGGGTTGACTTTAATTTACCTTCTCAAGAAGCCTCTGAGATCTTTCATGATGTACAAAAAATCAAAATTGCAGAAAAACGGAAAATCTTTTTATAATTAAATGAAATTGCAATATTTTAGATCAGAAAAAAATGTGTTATAAAATTCTAAATAAATTAGTTTTTGAATTTGTAGTCTAGATGAAAAATTAACAAAGTTATGACAGAAAAACGAAAAAACAACACACGATCGCAAAATTTTAAAATTCATTTTTTGGAAAAACTAAAAGTAGTATTAAAAAAATTTCAAATTATAAAATATTCACGGATGAAAATCCCATCCAGTGGTTGGGTAAATTTTCACAAATTTTTTAAATTGATTTTTTTAAAAAACTTTTAAAACAAATTTTCCGAAACAAATCAATAAAAAACTCATTACGTAATATTTTTAATCAACTCTGTTTGCGTTTTTATTAGTGTAAATATATTTTTAAAATAAAATTTTTAAAAGCGTGTTAAAGTAAGCCACCATTTTGTCTTTGTCGTTGGTCATTTGTTTGTTATGGTTTTATGCTTTGATGAAGATGGAAGACTTTGCGATGAAGTTTTTTTTTGTCACGGCAATTAAAGCAAAATAAGGAACCGTCGCGTCTACTGGGCGCAATTAAAAAAAAATAAACATTTTTTCAACGGTCAATGATTCTCGGGTTATTTCTCAGAGTTTATTGTGTTTTCTTCGGAGATGCCGAGCACAATTCATCTTCCAATGATGAGACAACAAGACTTTTATTAATTACACAACAACTTCCTAAAATAATACAGTCAAAACATTAAAATAATATAACATGATAAATTTATAATTAATCAAACGGGAATTGGTAACACTGGAATTAAAATTTTTCTCTAAAAAATTCATTAGGTGTGAAAATTTCATTGCATCAACAACTTTTAAATGGGTTTTAAATTTTTCATCAAGTCACCTATGATTATTTTATTACTCCTTAAACGAACTCACGTTACATAGTAATTTTGAAGATAATTAAATTGCGAAGTTGATAAAATTGCCAAGTTCGCCGTGGCATGTGAAATTCGCAGAAGGCTGACAAGGATAGAAGGAAAAGAAAAAAATGATGCAAGTGTGATGCTGCTCAATATGATTATTCTCACTCTTACGTGATAAATACAAGTGCGCATCTAGGGTCAGATGCCACGGTGAACTTGGCAAGCTGTTTTGTAAAAAACAGGCTTTTGTTTAGGTTTTTAATTTCAAATTTTATGACACAAACAAAAAAAAAACGCATTAGTTGTGATAAACATTGTTATTTTAATGTTTATTAAATTGATATCGCATTCATTTGTTTTTTGTTTAAATTAAATGTAATACCATTTGATAACATTTTTAAAGGCCGTTATTTTACTATTTTGAAGTTTTTTAATAGCACCTTTAGTTTTCGCACAAAGCACTTTTACATTTTTGCGATCGTGTGTTGTTTTTTCGTATTTTTGCAATAACTTTGGTAATATTTGTTTTAGAAAAATAATTTAAAAACACAAACTTGGTGAATTTTGGAGCACACATTTTTACTGCATAATATAATAATTTTTGATTTTTTTTATAAGAAATAAAAGGTATTTTTAAATTTTTCTCATAAAATTTTAAAACTTTTTTATTGGTTAATTTTTTTTTGCTTGCAAAAAGTCGAGTGGTGAACACTTTTTTAAATGATAAAATTTTGTAAAAAGAAATGCCAAAAATCAAATAACAAATATTTTATTTTTTAATAAAAATTATTTTTTTTCAGTTGGTCCCCAGTTGGTAATAGCTTTCAGCTCACTGACCGTTTTAAAGTTATGTTAAAATATGATAATGAGATGTATCCCAGATGAATCTCCGGGCAGTTTTTACTCGCGTTTCCTTCCGGTCTGTAATTATAGCCGCGTCGAATTATCTCATTATCTGTCCGTATTAATGAGCGTTGCATTGCCATGTGACTACTAAAACACCATAACTATTATTATACCACATCTAGATAAAGTTGCTTCCCCTAACATTGATAGGTAATTGCAGTGGAGGTATTATTTAGTGGCAATATCAAAAATTCCCCGGCCCGGCGCGTTTATCTTCGCTTTCGCCCGACGAAACAGCCAAGAGTTTACTCCGTATCAAATTTACGTTAAGCCCCATAAAACGAAAAGTCTGTAAAACTTCGGAAAGGTAAATACAGAAACAAAGACTAATAGCATATTCATCAGAAGGGGTCCGAATAAGAGTCCGCCGAGCGTTCAAGAGGGTTATACCAACCCCGTTGCACTTTAGGCAATAACTTTCCTAACAAATATTTGTCTTTCAAACGAGACCATCCCATTTTTTAAAAACCCCATTTTAAGATTAAAGAATAAAATTTATTAAGCCTCCATTTTAATTCTTAATTAAATTAAGCAAAAACAGAACAGCCCAGTGGCTTAGTGATAGATTTTTTTTTTCATAAAAAGAAGTTGGCAACCCTAAATTTTTTTTATAAAACAGTTGACAGCCCTAATTTATGTATAAAAAAAATACTCTAGGTCATCGGACTCTTCCGCCTTGAGATTGCTCCCTGCAATGACGAGCGAAACGTTAGCAACAACCAATAAAATACGCGACTTAAACCCGAAAGTAGGAAAACTTACAAAAATAAAAAAGTTCGCTCGGTGGCAGTTTGCGGACTAAAAATTAAAAAAAATTCAAAATTTTTGAATTTTTATTTTTTTTTATAAGATGATTGGTAACACTATGTTACCTAAAATGAAATACAGTTGAACTTCCATAACTCGAACTTTTTTCAAATTTTTCTATATGTATATCGATTTTTTTCACAAATTTTTGCGTCAAGATGGCATTTTGTAGTTATTTCTGTAACTTGAATTTTCCATATTTCGAATATTTTTGTGAACTATGATGATTCGACTTAGGAAAGTTCGACTGTAATTGGTAAGCCTAAAATATTTTTTAACTAAATGTTGTGTAATTTGGGTTTGGAAAAAAAATTGGTAACCCCAGGATGTTTTTAAACCATAACACCATACAAAACTTAAATATAATAAGGTGGTAACCCTAAACTATTTCGGGTAAAACTTAAAATAACTTGTAGTAAAATTGTTGAAAAAGTAAAAAAATATAATATATACTTAAAAAAAAGTTGGCAACCTTAACGCAACTTTTTCTTCATAAAAAGTTGGCAACCCTTATTTATGTATAAAGAAAAATGTTGGTAACTGTAGGATGATTATATACCTAAAAACATTTAAAAGTTTAGATAAAATAAGATGGTAACCCTAATCTATTCCAGTAAGAATTCTAATGTGAACTTGTAATAAAATTGTTGATTAAGAAAAAGTAAAAAAAAGTTGGCAACCCTAACACGATTTTTTTAATAAAAAAGTTGTAAAGAAAACCGAAAACGTAACGTAAAATATTACATAATTTTTACTGGGAACATTTTTTTTGTTACCATCGTAGATAGGAGGTGGCGCTGTAATCGCAGGATAAAAAAATCTTACGGTACTTTTTTTTACTGCAATTACAATGCCATCTACAATTATTATAGAAAATTATTTTAAGCAAAAGTTATAGGTTTTATCCGTAATATTTTTTCCCCACCCCTTGGATGTCCCCTTTCAAACC
>JARJDX010116218.1:0-11065 GCA_030264735.1 Gymnusa sp. GC000175 | reverse complement strand
CTATCTACAGCCTAAAGAAATATTCTAAAGAACATGAAATGTTTTAATTACGAAGATTTTAACGGATTACTACTTATATATGGCTAAGCTGGGTAAACCGAAAGTAGAAATGTACTCATGTCATTTTGTATGTATTTCTTAAAGAATAAATATTTTAATAAAAATTATATAAATAAAGTTGCTACTTCGCAACTTTTATTTAAAACAATTTTTATTGCGTATTTTTTTTGCTGACCACAATTAGCGCATTTGTTTGTATAGACACAAAACCAAAAGCAGCTGTTAGAATTTCTTTATTTTGTATTTTACTCTTTTCTAATTCGTTGCCCTATATGCCATATTTGGAAGTAAAGAACTTTATTATTTTTAGTGTTATTGTCATAAGTAACAGACCACTTCTTCTGTCACTACCCTAAATCAAAATTTCTTAAGCACTAGTCTACGTCATTCCCTTTTCAATTACAGTAGGTCCATAGCTGCTCTTTTACCATTAACAATTTCGCTAGAATTAACTGAGTTGTCTGTTTAGAGCGACCATATATTTCTCCTTCTGTTATGGCACCAGTTTTCAATATGTTTAAAGCTTTAGGAAAATATCTTAGGGTTACTACCTTTAACCAAATTACTTGAGGCTGCCACGTCTTTTATAATTTAAGAAATAGCAATCGTTTTTCTGGTGACCGTATTCTTTATTTTCTGCTGCTGCACTAAACAACATTTATTGGTATTATTTCGGAGCGCGTAAACAAATGCACGTGAACAGCGATAATGCACAGAGCCTTACCTTCTTGTTTGTTTTAAAAATAGCTTAGGATTGCCACATTTTGGTTCTTTCTAAGAACATTAAGGTTACCAAATACAATTAATATGTTATGCTTACCCCATTTATTTATAAAAAATATTTTCTATTTTGCTTAAGACCTTTTGCCGTTACACTATACATCATAAACACCATGGTATTGTAATCAATAAATTTTTAAAATTGAAATTTTTGCGAAATATTCGTTTACGATTTTTGTCATTTTCTAGCTTTGCTTTTGGGTTCTTCTTATGGCCTTGACAGCTAACTGATAGGCTTAAAAATTTATATTTAAGCTTTTAACAAACATCGGAAGCGATTTTTGGCAGATATCTACGAACTGGAAGTGGTGGTTTAGTGATTACGATTTTCAGTTTATATCAAATATTTCAAAAAGTATTAAGTTTATAGGAGAAATATGAGAATACAGGAGCGTTTAAAATTTAATTTGAAACAAATATTCTTCCAGTTCAGTGTTGCAGGGACATATTCCTCATTCTGTCCACGTGATGATTGATGAAATATAATTAGGTTTTTGTCAAACGTAAGAAATACGTCTAAAATAAATAAATGGAAATCGTGTGGTGATCTCACCTCCCTTTTTTAAAATTTTTTAATAATCTTAAAATTATAACTTTATAATTCTCCAAAAGAATAGTTTTATTAGCATAAAAACCATTCAATTGCTCGTCCATTTAAATCATGAGAATAAAGTTTCATGCAGGAAAGAAAACGTAGTGCCATTTGTCAGCTAGGCTAATTCATATAATTTGCGTTACATCACGTTATTATTTACATAATAAGCACATGTTTTGTAATGCGTTCTATTCGAAAACGTAATCTTTAACGCACACGACGTGTGTTATAATTTAGCCAAGGTGACGCAGATAATGTGCGTTCACAAATTCGGTCATTGCCATTAATACAAAACTGGATTCAAGTTAGAAACCAGATTTTTCTCTATGAACACCAACTAATAAACTGGACTAATCAAAAAATTTTGGCCATAATTTTACTAACAATATATTCGGTGGTCGTATTATAAACCAGATACAAAAGTGTAATTAAATTATAAAATTTACCTCAAAAAATCACACCTCGGTTTTTGTTTCTTACCATTTCAATGATTCTTTTTTGTTATTAAATTTATTCAAAAGTAAATCTAAATTTAAATAATAAAATGTAAGCTTAGACATTTAAAAATTTTGATATCGTAATGTGATTTATCCGGTTACATAATAAATTTTGGAATTTACTTTCTATTTTCATATGGCTTATGTGCGTTCAGGAATTAAGTTAAAATGTTTGAAAGGATGCTGATGCTCATCATACCGAATCTGAAAGAAGCCACTCAGCTCGAGTTCTCCACAGTGTAATGTTGCGAGCTTGCGGAGAGGCCGGTAACTTTGTAAAGTGCCCGAGGGTTCAAGGCATGAGAAAACGAAGATCAAGCCACATTCCAACAGGTGTTTGTAGGTTAAGGAATTTGGCTTGGAGACGACCTAGAGACTTGGATACACACACACACGCACACAATTTATAAATACTACTGTACACAGAGTCCGCGGCACATTCTCGCCCAGCAGGACATTAGTTACATATAACAGAATCCATTGTGATAATTATTATATTATTCTCAACCATTAAGTCACAAATTCTTATTCACAAAAAATTATCTTTACTATCTCGTTAAATAAAGTCAACATCAAACAAATGAGATTATATATGCACCAATAATTATGTTTGCTAATTATATTTTATTTTTATCCATTTAGGTGCTAAACTACATACATTTCCTATACCATAAAAATTAAAATGTACTCTCAATAGACAACCTAACTATACTCTCAATCTATACACTTAAGTAACATTGGCCTTCAACTCTTAACAAGCATTGCAGTGCTATTAAAAATTCTTTGTTTGCTATTAAATAATTATAATTGGAAATATACAACTTCATTACGTAACCCTTAATAAAATTCAGAGTCTTATTTCATTACAACACCATCCTTTGATTCATTACGAGATGAAGAGATAGTCGTGTGCGGTACACACTTATGCATCCCACATAGCAAAGAAGCTTAAATGAATGTATATAAACGTATTCATTATTACTTAGTTGCTGCATTTCTTATGATTTTATGTGACTTAACTTGCAATCGATTTAGCGAGGTCCTTCTATTATAAATTGTGCGCGTAACGGATCTTTTTATTACAGGAGGACATACGCGTATTTCTTATGTGTTATTAATAGGATGCCAATTACAAACGGTGACTTAATTCCCGGGGATCGAACCCAGAACTTTTTGTACTGAAGCGAAGTGCTATAACACTGAGCCAATGTGTTGATTATTTAATACTGATTTTTATGGATATTTTCATAAACCTGCCTTTTTACTTAAAAAGAAATTAAAAAATAAAAATTTACATTTGCTTTGTTGGCATAGTAACACTTTTACAGATAAAGAGCTAATGATAGATATGAAGAGATACGGTTAAAAAAAGTATATTTATTTAGGAATTAAATTAGCAGAGAAAAAAGTAGAATGAAATACAAATTTTAAGACTAAAATCAAACTAGATATTATGCTGTTGAACATCAACATTTCAAATAAAATAAAATATCTATATTTGTTGCCTAAAGAATCGAAATTTTATCACCGAATAAAAAGATGAAGGATGGATATTAACAACGGAGATAATATATTGAAAATGATGTTGTAATAAGACACAAGCAGATGTAAGAATCGAAAGAATACGTAAAAGAAATGCACACACTAGTTAACGTTCCTAATAAATAAAAGGAAAAGCTCATAAAAAATGCTTTTCTTAAGTCAAAAATGATTTACACTTGACACATTTATCTGTTGCGTTTCTAAAATCCAACAGATTGCCTTATTTGTACCAAAAAATACCATGCGTGGCCTCAAATCACAGCTTAAGTTGAATTTCCTTAGTTAAAAGAAAATCTATTTAAGTCGCTGGTGAGCCAACTTACTCAAAAACTTAAGAAAAATCTGCTGCTAATGCAGAGGATGGTGATACGTATTGTTGTAGTATTTTAATTAGTATTGTTTTGATTGGAAAATTTTTAAATAACCTAACTGATTGTAAGGCCAGGAAGCTCATTTCAGATGGGAGAAAAGCACATTACGCGAAAAGAGGTCTAAAGAGATTAAAGGTCAGAAACTTGTGACAAAATACAAGAGACAAAATTAAATGAAAAAAGCAGTTTATTGGCGATATCAATAGTCCTAATACCTTGCGTACGATTTCGAAAACTTTATTATAGGACTTGTATGTCCTGGTTATTTTTTGTTTTTGGTAAATTTAAAAGGATTTAATAAATAAAATAACTCAAAATGGATACAAGTTTCTTACATACACAGCCGGTTTGGACCTTAATCAACAATTGGATGAAAATTCCAAAACCACAATTATAATTCTTAGAAAATTAAAATTACAAGTTTTTTTTTTAAAATACCCCAAGAAAGTACAAGCTATATGTATACACTATTTATTTGCAGCAACGCAAAGTTTTTCGCCACATAAGGCATCCACTGTGTCCCAGAAAATGGGTGTAAAAGCTAATAATTGTAAAAATTTAACTAAACAAAAAATACTAAAACTGTTCGTTAGCAGAAACCTTAACTAAACTAAACAACCAATGTTGAGCAAGAAAATTATAATTTGCAAGAACTTTTCAATTTTAAAACACACTGTATACTTTATATTTTAATCTAAACATAAATAACGCGCTATTTTATTTATTTATTTTGTGAAAAGGTTTTACATGTAATTTTCTATGTAATTATCAAATTTACAATGAAAACAATCAATTTATTGTTCCGCCTTTGCCGTTAATTGCTTTCTATAATTACTGCACCGTCATATAATATTGATTTCGCTTGATTATGTAACATAAATGAACCATATACTTAAACCATTCATTATGATGCACTATCGCAATTTATCAACTGTATTTCATTTTGCTCTTTCTCATTGTTAATTATTAGAAGTTGAAGATTAAAATACCTGACATTTTCTTTATGTATCTTCAGTACCGTACTTATCTATTTAAAACAGCAAGAAGAAAATATGTTGGACACCTCTTGTGTGCTAAAGGTAAACTTCTTCTAGTTCGTACGTTAAAAAATGAAAGAGTAACGAATAAAAATCTTTCCTTTGAATTTGGTGGTGGTTTAATAAAGGCCTATAATTTTGTATCAAGTTTATTAGGTACCTTTGAATTAAGTCTTTGTATATTAATTTTTTTTTTAATTTCTTTTTTTATAGTTGGGACCCTAGGTGTCATGGTGTAGTCTTGAGTTGTTGATATACCAGCGTTTATCAACTACGATGTCGACTTGGCATTGGAAACGTTAAATGATTTCAACTGTTAATTTTGCAGTTTTGACCCATAATTGTCTACATCAGTTTTAAAATGCATTTGTGTTACAGCAGAAAGGAATGTAAAAATAACAGGGCCAACAATTAAAAAATTAAAGACTGAAAGAGCGAATCGTACGTCAAACAATAGGAACTCAATACAAAATATCAGTAAAAATGATGAAACAGCTTTCGTTTTAGTCCTACAAAAAAAAATATTTAATCGTAAATACGAGACGGGATGATACCATACCAAATGGACAAAATCAAGCTTTATCCCATTGCTTAAAAAAATTAAGGAATGCGTAAAATATAAACTAATTAGTCCAGTAAGCCACACAACTTTTCTTAAAATTATCAATAAAAAAATTTCTAAAAAAGGGGAAGGAAACGGATTCAGATAGAATCAAACATTTCGGTGTTCAAAGGGAAAATCATACTGTTACAAAAATTAGATAAAGATCAGAAAGATGGGCACTTTTACCATAACCAAAAGGATAAAATTGGAATTGATAGCGGAAGAACAAAGCTTTATAAAATCTATGAATGTAGGTATCAAACAGGGATGTATGCTACTAAAAGGATATTTCAGGAGATACTTGAATAGCATATCACAGACATTAAAGTAAATGGTGTGTGGATTAACAACATCCTGTATTCTGAAATCACAGACGGTATTTTCAATGTGATTGGTAAAGATAGTTAGAATTTGTAACCATAAAATGTACACAAAAGTGAATTTACAATAATTTCTATCTTTACATTTTTTGTTATTCATTTAAAGAAAATATAAATTTACATTAGCACCGTTTCACCTATTTACCCTATTATGAAAAAAAATTATGAAAATCTATTGAAAAATAAAGGCGCTAGAGAACCGGGGGTATATCATATTTATTTTTAGTTTATAGTTTATATTTTTATGGGTTTGGCAAGTTAGTAATAATGATAATGTTCACGCATATTCTTGCTAATAATATTTAAATTTTTAGAATTGCATTTTTCTAAAAATTTAAAAGTTAGTAATAATATTTTTATTTTGAATTTCTTTGCCGAATCGTCAGTTTCTAACTCTATTTTTGAAATGTGCGACACCAACTCCGTCACGTCTCCGACTACGAATCCGGCTCCAACTCCGACGGCCGTCAATATATACAGTAAACACAGTAAATAAGCAAATTTTGAAGAAAATTGGATTGGCACGATTTCTTATTTGTTTGTTAATTTTATGTATAAAGCTTTATTATCATATTTTATTATAATATTTATTGTTTTTATTTCATTGTTATGTTTCTTTGTTTATTGAATAAAAGACATAAGTTTGTAGTATTGCAATAAGTAGTTTTACTATGTTCCAGAGTTCCTAGAGTATAAATAGTCTATGCTATGTTCCTTTATATTTATAAATACAATACCGCCATTTTCCCACCCCTACTCCACAGCGCCTCTTACGTAAGTAGTTTAAACTAAAAGCAGAGAACAAAAAATTTATTAAGAGTTGCCAATCTATATAAACATCTTTTATCTATGGTCAACTGAAACGGTGATGAAATGTAAAATTTCATAGATAAAAGTTAATAAATTGAGTTCGTTTTGTAACCAAGGCTTTTAATTGACTTTTAAATCATTTATAGATACCTATTAGGACTATTTGGTGACCACTGAAATTTAGTTCCATCATTATTGCCCTATCATGGATATCCCATTTTTCTTTTTTGTGTACTAGTATAGAAACTCCTCTCTTCGCTCTTTCAAGTTTACAGGTTCCACTATAAAAGTGAATAAATTGGTCCTCTTTTTCGTTTCCTCTGCCTTTCTTTTTGGTTTTCATTAGAATACATATATCATATATCAATGTTCCTTACCCTTAGTTCATAAAAAACCATTCTGTTTTGTATTTAGACCTTTCTTTCCTATTCCAAGGCTCTTTGTTGAGATTTTTAGAATTTTTCTGCTGTTGCTGTCCAACGATCCAACCCCCAAGCTCGGGAGACTAGAATTTTCTCCCGTTTTTAGACGCCCAAAAATTCGCCTTTTGCCCTCTTCCGCATGCTATATCACTCCTTCCATAGAATGACATGCATTGCCCAGAGGTCACGCGACTTAGGTCTTCGTGGACATGGAAGTAGCGCTAGCTAATTCATTTTCTTGAATTTCTGGCTTTTGCCAGATAGCAGTGGGTATTTTTAATTTAGTTTTAATTGGTGCGTTTATTTCGGCCGTACATGTCCCCTCCGGGACCCTTTACCAACCTTTGATCTCCGTTGAAGTACAACTAAACCAAATAATTTCTTTGAGAAAATTAGGGTATCAATGAAGGAAAAACTGCTGAATCATCTCCGTTTCGTCGATGACCTGATTGTACTAATTGGTAAAGACATATAGTTGAGCAACTTTAAATACTGCTTTAAAACATTTCAGCTTACAAATAAATATAGCAAATCCAAACTCATGTCCCCACAGAATAGAAAACATGTCAGTATGGACTAAGATAAAAAATATAAAAGAATATGCCTTTCTGGGCCTCATCATAAAAAATAATAAAGATAACCAAGTCAAAGCAAGTGCTACCATGACCTCAGCATCAACCCAAAAACTGAAAAAAACAGAAGAATGGCATATGTTAAAAATAAAAATCTTTATTCAAAACATCTTAAAGTAATTTAATATAAATAAAAAAAAACTTAAATTCCACATAAATAAAAAAACATACTCTTAAATAAGAAGGGAAACAAGTAAACAAAAGTAACTCAACATAAACAAATAAATATAAATTCATCACAAAACATAAATGTGGTAACGCAAAAATAAAGATTTAAAAATTCATTTGAAAGAATTCATATCACCATTTGAGTTATCTTCAGTGTAAGTCGTATTATTATAATATTTTTCACATCTGGGCGATTGCAAAGGTGTGAAAGATTTTGCAGATTTAGTAATATTAAAATTGGCAGAGCTACGGCTCCTGATTACATTGGCAAAATTAACATATTCTTCATTATTATTTGTTAATCTTTTATAATATTCTTTTTGCACATTAGGAGGTAATTGTTGGTTACTTAAATTATTTCTTGTCATCAAAGTGGAGAAATTCGATTTAGTTCTGAAATTATCAATTTTAGGAATGATTCTTGTAGTACTTTCTTTATGAGAAAGTTTGTGGCTCTGCAATCCTCGATAAGTTTTGTAGTCTCGTCCACAATAACATTTGAATTCTTTTTTCGGTTTAATTACACTGGAAGAAAAACAAATTAAAGCGTAAATCATTTGGTGATTGCTGAGACGTACTTTCCCTTTATATCATGACAATTTAAAATGTGATACCTCATTCCATTTTGATTTTTGTACCTTTTGGTGCATCCCGAGACTGGACAGCAGAATCGTTTCATTTTACATTTTTGTAGATCATTCATTTCTTTTTTTAACGAGATGGATTCAGGAACATACATTCCAGATTTTCTAAATTTAATAAAACAATTAAATTAATAATAAAAATAATAAAAAAAGTTTATCTACATACTGGCTATTATTTTGAGGCTCAATAACATTACTTGTTTCGGGCTGAATACTTATATCTTCTAAAATAAAATAATTAAGTGTTAAGATTAACAAGAATATTTAACTTACCATGAGATTTATTACTTTGATTTGTGCATGAATTTAAATAAGTTGTATTATTATTTTCTGTAACACATATTCCATCATTTCTATTGTATCTTAAAATATAACTCATAGGAACACATTGTGGTTTTTCCTTTTCTCTTTCTTCCATTGCCTTGGGATCAAAATCTATGCAAAAAATAAATCTTCAAGGTTACCTAATATTTCAACCCCAAAAAAGTTTACCAAGATGTGTATCCTCTATATGTACAATAAGATCATCTAGTGTTGCAAATTGTTGCCCACAGTTTTTATAAGTACAATTATTAATAAAGAAATAAGCCATATTTAGATGTTTGCTGCAATTCTTTCAACACAAATTTAAAGTTTGTTTGACAAGGCGGTTTTCACACGTTTTTGCTACACTTCAAAACTTACATGCGCACGAAATACATATATTCCAATAAAAGACATTGTTGCGACATCTATGAATGTATATTCAAACCAGGCACTAGCAAATGCTGGCCTGAGCGCCAAATTCGGGCCCATTGCAGGAAAGGATTCAGCGCGCAACATGGTAAAATAATAAACAACTTTGTTCAAGACAATTTTAAAATAAATATGTGTTGGTTCATTTAACAGGAGGTATGTAGCTTAACCTATTCAACATTTGAAAAAAATGTGAAAGTAATTATCAAATTATTTAATATTAAATAATAGCAAATTAGTTTTTGTTTTAGATTATAGCATAAAATCATATTTTAATACAAGCATCTAAAGGGAAAAATTAAACATAACCTGGCACCCCTTAATATTCTTTAATTTTTATGCAACTCTAGTTGCCAGTATATGCAACCAACATTGCCATTTGTATATAGGGCATCCCAACGGCATCATAAATATTATATTGTAAACGGGAGGCTATAAGAAGTCTGGTTCAGACATAGCAAAACGGATATCAAAGACTTCTCAAAAAAAATTTTCGTGACACAAAGAGATAAGTACAACACGATCTCACACAACTGATGGAAGAGAAAAGCCGCCCAAATTCATGGCTACGCGGACTCGCATGATTAGCACAATTTCTTCAGTAAAATGTGCAAGAATCTATGCAAGATAAAGATAGCAAACTTTTAAAAGACAAAAAACAAATAAATGCGAGATGTAGGAAATATTACCACACCATCCCCCACAAACATAGGTCTCTGCAGAGGTACTTAAATCTTAAATCCATCCCCTAATATATTCCACACAAAGAGCTGAACAACACACCCTTTCACTAGAGAAAATCAAAAAGGCCGTTGGCCAAATAAAGAACAACAAGGCAATCGGTGAGGATGAGATTTTGGGCTACTAAGCTTTCAAGTACATTTCTAATAATGCTTTAAAGCAGTGTTTCTCAACCGAAAACCCACCGCGGACCACTAAATTTTTAACTTTTTACCACTGACCACTAAAAGTAATATTCTTCTAGTAGTAGGTCACGCCAAAATGGCAAGTGATGAGATTTTTCGCCTAGATTCTTTGACGTTATTATTATTAGGTCAACAAGGCATATTCTCTGTAGGTAATAAACGGCTTCTTCTACGAAAGTCTGATGTAAAAATATTTACCTTTAAACTGGCCAAGGCACTTTCGTTTTAGGTGTTTTGTTGATGCAAAGATAGCTATTCTTAAACTATAAAAAGGTACTTTACCTTTACACAATGAATACCTTCTCCAACTAAGATTTGACATAAAAGTAACAAATCACCTTTGACCTACAAAAAAACAAAATCTTCTATATTTGGCGCAAATGAAGCAACTGTTTGACGCAAAAATAACTGCCTTATACGTAGAGCAAGATACTTTATCTATAGGAAATTAGAGTCTCCTCCAAAGATAACTACTTTTGAATTGAAGCAAGACTCTCTCTCTCTTTAGGTTACCTTTGAAATACTTTACCTAAAAGTTATGAACGTATTTTTCAATACGCTTAATGTTTGAGGAAATATAAATTCAAGGTGATAGTCTTAATTTAGATTAAATATAGGGAAGAACTTATTTTAGTCAAAATTCTAGATTTTAAAAAAGTGCACGAATTATGAAATTTATAATTCTTTCGCGGACCACTAAGATTTAACTGCGGACCACTGGTTGGGAAACAGTGCTTTAAAGCAGGGATTCTTAACAGGGGGGCCGCGGACAGTATATAGGGGGGCCGCGAAAATATTAGAATTTTTCAAGTTTTTATAACTTTACAAATAAAAAAATTGTTACTAGTTTTATTGGTATATT
>JARJDX010116165.1:0-14852 GCA_030264735.1 Gymnusa sp. GC000175 | reverse complement strand
TTTTCACTTTGTCTTCTTTTTTTAGTCAAAATGCGTCATAATCTGTTTGTATTTCTATTTCGTTTTTCTTTTATTAGCATAGGTCAACTTAAAATTAATCCAGTTGCTGGAGCTTTTTTATAATTAATAGGCTACTATCTGGCTAACAATCTTCCTTTTTTATTCGGTCTTAAAATATGCAGAGACAATTGATTGTTACTTATTCCACCCACCAGTGGTCCCAGACGCTTTAATATATTTATTTCAGAAATTTATATCATAATAGTTTCTTTCCTCCCAAAATTTTCTTAAAATTCTTACTTCATTTTAGTTATGATTTCACGACCTAAATCCAAAAGCTATAAACTTGCTAGCGTTATGGTTATAAGAAATTTAAAACTCATTACCTNTGCAGAGACAATTGATTGTTACTTATTCCACCCACCAATGGTCCCAGACGCTTTAATATATTTATTTCAGAAATTTATATCATAATAGTTTCGTTTCCTCCCAAAATTTTCTTAAAATTCCTACTTCATTTTAGTTATGATTTCACGACCTAAATCCAAAAGCTATAAACTTGCTAGCGTTATGGTTATAAGAAATTTAAAACTCATTACCTTTTCTCAAAAATTAAATAAAACTTAAGACAAGTTTGGAGATTACATGAAATTGCAAAATTTAACACTAGTGCACCTTGGGTAAAGCCGCTAAATGTGCTTTATCCTAATAATCCTTCTCTTCTCTTTGGTGTCAGATATACTGCTCAGTCACAGAGAACTAATATTTTTGAGGGCCAAGTTAGAGAAGATTGCGTGACCAAAATCAATGTTTACGGATCTAGTTTTGTTTCAATTTCTTGGGGGTCATTACCATAGAAAATAAAATTATTTCAGTTTTCAGTAGGTTTTGAAGTAGAATTATGTGTTTCCCGGCGATTAATCTGTGTAACGACAACACATTTTGAGAACTTATATCCTAGCTAACCTAAAATAATAATTGTACAATAATGAACTAAACGATGATAGAAAGGTTGTGTAGTGCGATTTATTATAAAACAAGTTTCTACCCTTATATTTCATCCCTTAAATACGGCAACATAAAAAACAACAATAGTTTTTATTTAGTTTTAATTTAAAATAAACTTAATGTACTAGCCATAGTTCTGTCCTAAATAAAATAATTTTTTGGTAAAGAAGTTTTAAAGAGGGCGAAATTATGGTTTCAAATCCAGAGTTCATTAGCGTAAAATGGGTTGATATTAACCTTATTAATTAGACCATGTAGGCATTATAGTCTGATTGCCGCCCACCTTTGCTTAAAATATTATTTATTTTTATTACAAGAACATGTAACGATAATGCAATATAAAATTAAACATTTAAAAAACCTAAGAAAATAACAAAAATTGTAGCTAAAAGTTATCATGTAGAAAACTTTTACAAATTATTGATTTTATATTAAGAAAGTGTATCATAATTTGGTTTTTTCTTACACTAAAGAAACTTATTAGGCGCATTATTACTATAAAAATTTTATGTATGCATTGGAATGTTATTATTTTTCCGTTTCGTCGCTCTTTTTATATCCTCCCATTCAATTGCACTTTCCTTTAACTTGCTCTACATTAGGAATTATATAATTATGTTGTTATAATAATTTCTAGGGGAAAGAGCCAATTAAATACATACCTATATGTTAATATTCATTAATCTTTTTTAATAATGTAATAATTGTCAATTTTAGAAACCACAATAAAATTACTAATTGTTGTAGGCAAGAGCAAATACTAAATTAGATAACAAATCTAAATTTATAGCATATTTGTGTACCATTAAAGTCAGATTTAACATAATATATAAATGTCAAGTTTCCTTTTATGATACATAAAAGTATATTAAAAAAAACAGATAGAAACTAGCAATAGCAATAAAACAAAAATTAAAATTTTACTCTTTGTTAATAAAATAAAAACTATTGCAATCACAGCAAAGTAATTTGCCAAACTAGTGTATTATATTACAAAACTGGGAAAATTTTAAAATAAACTTTACCCTTACTTAATGCAGAATTATCGACAAAGTGCAATACTCGCTACATAAGGTGATAAATTAATTTTTAAGGATACTTAGTATCCTTGACGCCATGTCAATTGATACATTTGTGGTAAATCTGTATAAAATAAATAAAATAGTACATTCACCAAATGATAGATAGGTTTTTAAATATAACATCGAAGTCCTTAACCCTTAAACAAATAATGTATTTAAAAAAGTAATTAAGAGTAGCGCCCTATAAAGTCCACGTAGGCGAACGATTGCTTAAAAATATTTTAATGACAAAAAGTGAAATACTAAAAATTGTATAAATCTGCGGTCCTTATATCTACGCAACATCAATTGCTAGTAAATAAGATTAGTTTAAATTATGGCGTGTAAAGATGATGCACTGAAAAAAATTAAAAAATAATGCGTACAATATTTTCTTCACGAATTTATAAATTTCCAATCAAAACAAATTTAATTATTAAGAGCTTAATTGCAGAAAAGTTTACTCAAAAGTTATTTTTAACATTCCTAAAATTATTTTTAAAATAAATTCAACGATTTAAGTGAAATTTTAAATAATTAATTGATTAATCAAGGTTTATTTTTATATTTTTTAAAGCTTATATATTTGCATTAAGAATTTCTATCAACATTTGTCTAAATATCACTTAATCAAACAAAATCGCTTGCTTACAGTCATAACAATTACACATAACGTTTACTTTACAACATATCAGAGTTAATAACAACATTTATATGTGTCATTTTAATGTTTGCAATCATAATTTTATCCTAGACACAATGTAAACTAATTGATCCATTCTAATGCTTAACACAGACAAAAAAATGAATTATGAATGATAAAGCATTAAATACATTTTATTTTTTTTATGCGTTATCTACTGATCTACTTAAACACGGCACTCCTACAGTTCTTCGAATAAAAAATACACCACACTATAAAAGAAGAAAAGCATTTAAAAAATACTTATTATTACTCTACATACTCACCAGTGTGTTTATGGAGTTAAAAAAATGTAAAAATGTTTTATTGCACATTTATTACACTTTTTACTTGCTATTTATTTACAGTAACAATTCATGAGAAATAAAAAAGTATATAATTTTGTTGTTTTGTATACAGTCATTAAAATTTGTGATTAATTCTTAATAGTCATAGACATTAAGAACGAATACAATAGTTGTCACTTAAATTAAGAGAAAAAAAAATGTAGTTAAATGTGACCTAAATATTTTTATGTATCTGTGACCACAATAAAATGCTTTTTTTTTTGATAATGCACTTAGGTAAACGCGTATTTATATTTATTTATCTGTATGCAAAATTTACATAAACTTTTAGATATCTCCTTATAGTTGAGGTAATAAGGGTCCTTTTTATAGCTTTTGATTTACAGTTTCTTAACATTATATATCCGACATTTTATTTTACTTATATTAATGGGAAACTTATTTTTATTTTCTTATTAATTCTTTTATTATAAGGTATAACGTTATAACTGCATTTTAGCTGTGGTAGACATAACCGACAGATTTATTAAAAGTAGCACAGAAAATGAGGCAAGTAATGATGAATGTGTAAACAATTATCAACTAATTTCTTTCTCAACCTACTGCATTTGTATAAATTTTTTTTCTGCTTTAATAAAAACAATTTATTGCATATGACTGATTGACTTGCTTGAAATATTTTAATGTCCGTATTCAATTGTAAGATTTAAAAAATTATATAGTTATTTTATTACATAACTTGTGCAGTATGTGTGTGTAATATTACATAAAAAGTATAATTTACAATGCCAGTCTTACGTGGGTGCGTAAATTTCATTTGTACCATAAAATTTTATTACTTACAAGTTAGAAAAAAATTATAATTAGGATTGTTATACTTCAATCACGCACACATACTTTTACACCCAATTTTAACTTTTTGTTCTGTAATTTTTTCCATGCTGACAATTACTTTTACGGAATATCGTGCCTTATCTCACCTTCATTTTTATACACTGGGTGGGTTATTGTTTCGTTTTATATGAATAAATTTAGTTTGCATAAATGCGAGTTTCAACAAAATATTTTGTATGTAGTAGCTTTAAGCTTGACGATTTTACATTCGCTAGCAAAATTTTAAAAGTAACCCATAAAAGTAATTGTTTAGGTGTTGGTCATTTAAAACTAGTTTATTAATAAAAATATTACTTATATAATTAATATACACATATAAAATTATTTTATTTAAAATAGGAGCTCATTGGTAAATATTACAATCCCTAATAATAATATGTAATAAATACTGCTTGTTTAACTCTGGTGTAAAGTGAAAGGTGTCAAAATAACATTTCACGAACAAAATAGATTCTTATTCTTCTTCAAGTGCCGTCTCCGATGCAAAGTATGGCAATCATCATTGCTGTTCTAAATATGTAGGTGGATGTACATTTAAACCTTTCTCTCAGGATCAGGGCCGGCTCAGAGGTCGGGACTTCGGGGATTTTTCCAGAGGCCCCGCGCTTTCATATTTCTTACAATTATTAGTAGCTAGGGCTAGTTTTTGACACTAAAGGGGCCCCGCATATAATATTTTCCCGAGGCACCGCAAAACCCACAGCCGGCCCTGCTCAGGATTCCCAAACAGTATTTGTGGCGCCGTCCATCACCTGAATTTTTCCTGGCATGATCAGCTGTAGTAGTTTGAATTTCTGACCCCTCATAATCACCTGGCCCAGGTATTCTAATTTTCGCCTATTGCTGGTTATTAAAATTTCGGGTTCCTTCTTCATTTAATAACTTAGATCAGTGCTGTCCAACTTCTATAGGACCGCGGGCCATTGTTCATTTGAAATTTTTTCGGGGGCCACAAAAAAAAGAATAACTAGTTGAAAATTCAAACTTGAAAAAATTTATTTTTGGCCAGTAAAAGAACTTGACGCGAAATGTGTCAGCATAATATTTCCTTTTTCTATTTACTACAATCTGTATGTAGATTATATAAATAAGATTACAATAACCCCATTGAAACCTCGCAAAAGAATCTAAACATGCATGTAGTTTTCTTGTCTGAGATTACCATGCCGTTCCGCGTACAATGTTTACTCACACCCTAATTCGCTAGGTTTTGTTTAAAATTTTATGTATAACTTGATTTTGTTCGCGGGCCAGAAATATCCTTCCGGGGGCCGTATACGGCCCGCGGGCCGCCAGTTGGACAGCACTGACTTTGATACATGTAATTTCAGTATCTTTAATTCTTGTCATAGCAATTCACTTTCTTCTGTGCTAAAGTTAACAGTCAATTTCTTTCGAAGGCTTTTCAATAGATTGCATTATTATCAGTATACTTTATTATTTGGCATGTCAAACCAAACAAAAATTTCATTTACTTATTCCATAATTTCCGCAGGAAACAAGATTTTGTCCATCCCATCCACATATATGGAAATGTGGCAGAAAGGATTATAAGTTGTAAACATTTTTGACTTCAGATTTTCGACAGACAAACATGTTTTGATTTGACGTCTGGTGGTTCGTATCACATAACGCTAATCTGTTTCCTTCTTTGCAGCTCAAATAGTCAAAGTCTTTGGCTTTAAACATCATAATTAAGTTTTTAAAATAAATCGCGAAATCGATTTGATGCAAAATAATTTTGTAGTAAAAATGGTCAGCTTTTACATCCTTTATCCAGATTGCAAATATTTTAATGCTTTTTGAGGTATAACGAAAAAATGTTGGGAAATTTCGAAAATTGCAATTGCAATTTGTAATGAGCTTAAGCAAACAATATCAAGTCATTTTAATTTAATGTCAAAATCTGTAAATCTTTCTAATTTTTACTTTAAACTTTAGGAAGTTACGTGCAAAGTTTTACGTGTAATTAAATCATAATGTTTTATAAAATCTTTTAATTTTTTTACTTTAAACAACGGTAATTTTATATTTCTTGATTTAACTGTAAAAAACTTACTGTTTGATGTCAATAACCACAGTAAACTATGATAATTTATATTTAATACTGTGTAATATGTAAGGAACAAAACGCACTGGTTGAGCCCGTACTCTCTTGCTGGCTTCTTGTTAACTTTTGGGGATCAATTTTTTTGCAATCCTCGGCTTTGATCAGAATATCTCAAAACACAGAAACATATAACGCCAAAATTGGTACACTGGTAGCCGTTAACCCAAAGCGATGCACGAATATTTTTGGATCCCGGAAATCCAGTATTAAAAAGAGGAAATGTAAACTTATGCAACCAACATTACTTTTTCTTAAAAAAAGTTTTTATTTTAAATAACTGAAATAAAACATTGCATAACATTGAATATTCAAACTAATAGTAACAGATAAGTATTTACAATACTCTCTGGTAATACATTCAACAGGTTAGAGTTTTTGTCTTATTTATATTTAGTTTCTGCGAAAAACTTTTTTTGGCATGAAGACTTGCAAAAGTAGAAATCAAGACGCACGCAGAATTGTTGACACCCATTGCACCGCCCATTTTTATTGGACATCTTAATATATGTTAATACAAATTTGGTTAATTTTTCTGCTTATAATGATTGATTTTTTTTAATTCTAAAATCACAATGTTTGAGCACATAAAAATGTGTAATTAAATAACATTAATTTAAAAAATAAGTTGTGCTCACCACTTGACTTTCATTTACTTATTTTAGACATATCCGTCACTTTTGACAAGAACATAACCATATTACATTGTTTTAGCTGATTAGAACAATTTTAGGTCTTTTTAACTTTATTTTGTTGAAATATATGATAAAAATAATTTTACGAACAATGTTGCTTGATAATAAACACTTTTTTTGAATTTTGAAAAAATGACAATAATTTGTTGCAAATTGTATTTTGACACTTTTGTTTTGATAAAGTTAATAGTTTTTGAAATATTTACAAAAATATTATTGTATGAAACCGATTATAAAAGTTAAATGATTAAAAATTATTTTTATTGTACCTCATTATGAACTCTTATGATTTCCATTTGTGCATTCGTTTATGCTATACAAGATATCCTTGAACATTTTTCCAGTTCTGTTCTGCATTTTTTAAGCTCTGATCATCGATTTCTGGGCTACGATTCCATTTTTTTTTTCTATATTTCTCAACATTTACATGATTTCCATGATATAATTTTGATTTTCTTATACATATTAACTCCAAAAACTAGACACAATAGAATATATTTTTTTGCAATAGTAAATAAAATTTAATAAGATTTTTTAAGTATTGTTTGTGCCTCTCTGCCTTTTAATATGTACTCAAACTTATTTTGACAAACCTTTAAATTAATTTTATGAAATTAAATTAAATATTTATTAATTAAATGCAAACCCAAAAATTAATTATTGTTCAGAGTTAAGTACTGTTAAAACCTGAAGTTAATAATAAGGCTTTAAAAAAATTTAATTAAAATTTTTCTTTAACCAAATTTATACCAAAGTAAACAACATTGTAAAATTTTATTTGTACAAGAAACTGTAAAATATTACATTTCAAATTCGAAAGTAAATTTTGGTATGTAAGTGCTACGACGTGTAAGCGTAGAAAAATTAATTAAATGGACACAATTAATACACGGAAGTTAAATTTTCAGGCCACAATATACATTCGTATATTATTAAATATGTCCGTAATAAAATTCATTCTATTAAAATGGAATAAATTAATTGCAAATAGATAGTTGCAACGCGAAAGAAATGGGTGGGTGTAACAATCGACGGTTAAAATGTAGCGAAACTACAATTTTATTTATAACTGTACCAGTTATATTATATAGTGTAATAATAAGTAATAAAACGTGAGCTTTGAAAATTGCACTGGAATTAAATCTTTTGATATTTATATTATGAATTATTATCTGAGCGGTTTATTAATTAATTTTATCTGTGTAGCATTGTCCCCCATATTAATTGTTTAATCCTAGACAAATATTGTCATTGCTCTCACAGGGTTATTGAATATTACTAAAATGTTGCTTGACGTTAAAGGTAAACAAAAAGCGTCAGTTTATTTGTTAGTACTAGATTGTCATTAGACCTATGAACTAGATAGGGGTAAAAGCCACTTATGTCAGCCAGTCTTATTCTACAATTCAGAATATATTCCTCTATATTTATGCTCGTGAGCATTGATCATCTATTTAGACAAGTTTATTGTGCTTTGGAAATTAACTTGAAACGCTTTTAACTTCAATACCTTCATTTGATAGATGAACAACGTTTCCTTGCCCAGACTGACTTTCAATCGTTTAAATACAAACTTACACCTTTGAAATTCTCATTTGAATGAGTTACAGAATAAACATTATTACAGAAATTCTGGAAGCTTTAACGCATATACAAATTTTAAATAGTGAGCATTTTAGTTCTGTGTTTTTAGAATTATGCAAATATAATTTAAAATGTTGATAGTATTACAAATTATTTCACCTGCAGTGAAACGGAATTTAATATTTTCGATTTTTGTAATTTATGTTTTTAAACATCATTCAGCTGCAATTGATTTTCCTGCTTGCAATTACCACACTTTGCGTCACAAAATATATCATGCATAAATGTGAATTCACGCGCGTTATTTTCTACAACGCCACAATTATTTGGCAACATTTTATCAGGAACACCCAGACGATTTTAAACCAGATTTATTTGAAACATCAAAATGTTTTTAATAAAACAAATTGAAAATTATTCGTTTATCTTCAACAACATGCATGAATGTGGTTTATGAATGTGCTGACATATTAACAATCGCATAAAGTTGTGAATTAACGCAATTCTGACATTTTTGAAATTTATTATAAATAAGGTATATATATATACATATATATTAACTATTATAATATAAATAATAAATAAATAAATCCATAAATAATCTACATGCTCTTCAAATTTTAATTTTTTTGACAATAATTAATGTTACATTTTCAGCTTTCATATTTTCTGATTTAAATTTCTATCAATTTTTATCATTTCCTAAAACCATCATCAGTTTACTTTTGTTTGAGTTTAATTTCTTTACTTAATTTTTTAAATATTATTTCAACATTTGTACCTTTAATATAAGTATATAGTTTTATAATTATGAAGTACAGACAATGAAGAAGTGCTTGCCGCAATTGAGAACAATAACCCAGAAGCATGCGGAAGGCCAACAACCTCTTTATCCAGGTTGAGATTCGGCAAGGTAGCCAAGGCACGGTTGGGTGCTCCAAAAAGAAGTCTTAATGACGTCACTTATCACGCAACCATTTCATAATCCTTTACGCAGGATATGCATATTATTGTGTTATTATTTTTCTTAAATTTAAAACGCACTGAGGATCTAACGACTTAATTTAAAGTACAATTTTGAATGTTAATTCTATTAGCATGGCAAAAACTCATTATTTTAACATTTAACTTCACCACAATTATAATGTAGAGATACATGACAGTTGTTCATTTGTGGTTTAAAATGACCAAATCAAACAACAAGAAATTCAAATAAAAGTTTAGTAATAAATAACACAAAAAGCTTTTTTAGATGCAACTTCAGTAGTCAATCTTTAGATATAAATAAGAGATAATATGAATAAGTTTTGGAAGCAATTTAAAGTTGCGATCTACTGGAAAATTGCTTTATTTTCATACTTACTCAATCAATAACAGTTTATTTACATTCTTTAAAAAAATCCGATACATAAATGTTATAAAGCGATTTTTTTATGATACATAGGTATTATAAAAGATTATAAGTTTTAAATTGCTATTGTGCAAACTTCCAGGGCAATTTTTTTTCAGGGGCAATACTTGAACTTGTATGTATGTATGTTCTCTATAAGAATGGAGTATTTTCCCGCAAGAGAGCAAATGAACTCAAGTGAACTTTCTGAAGAATGACCAAAGATGGGTGTAATGACCTAACGAAGATCCGTTAGTCGAGTTTGCCCCACATCGGTCAATTCCTTCTCTTCCATATATGTTCAATCGACCTAAACCACATTAACACCTTAAGAACACAGAACACTCTTGTAATTCATTATCTTTTACTACTTTCTTCCATTAAACTACAACATGGTCAAACGTGCCATTAAGCGCGGGTTAGTTAACCTAAATAAAATCAAAACAAACAATTTATTAAAAGACCCATAACATTTGTGTATGTAAACAAAAGTAAGTTAAGTTTTTGGGATACACAGTATATCAAACGAACAGCTTCAAAAATAATCCCTAGGAATGCAAATGTATTTAATTTTAAATTTGTAATTATTAAAAAATAAGAGTTTGGTATTTTTGTTGAGTTATTAATCTCAAGATCTCAATGTAAAATAATATAATTTTAAATTTATAAAAATTACATTGGTTAACAGTATGGAAGTTGATTTTAGTTCGTGAAATTTATAGATATTAAGTAAACAAGAGTTTTGTGATACACATTTCACTATTTTTATTGATATGTACAACATATGTACTAACTGACAGTTAGTCTTTGAGACAATAGCACACGCCGAAATATATGTGACATATCAGTAAAAATAATAAAAATATTAAAATATCACAAAACTCTTGATAACTTATACATTGGTTGATGTTTTTAAAAAGGGGTATTATTTAAATGCTAATGTATAAATATAAAATTTTAAGTTAAAATTTCAATCTCCTAATGTTATGTGACATAAAACATAAATTTTGTTAAAAAACACTTTGTAGTGTACCCTATTTTTATATCCTATAATACTTGCCTCGGCTTTATAATTATCTTATTATTGCTACATTGTTTTAATTTTTTAGTTTACGCTGTCTTCCTTTTATATTATATTTATATCTTGATTTCTTCCGGGTTTTGTTCAATTCTTTTGTTGAATGCTGCACGCTTTTCGTCTCGCCTTCTCCTCGCGCGTGCTTGCAATCGCTTGCAAGCTTGAACTTGAACTTACGTTTCGGTTTGAAGCTATGTAATATGCATTTCTTGAAAATACTTCTTAAGAGTTTCAAGGCTTTTCGTAAAATTTATTAATGATTTTGTATCATTTATTGATAATTAATTGTAATATGGTGTGTTAATTCTAAATACAGTAATAATTACTGTGACTGGTAATAATTTATAACTTGCACACATTAATAGATTAATACATACTTTGTATTGCAGTATTCAGTTTGGAATTTTTTGTTCTAAATCATATAACTGAATTTAGGAAAAAATCTTATATCGAAAATTGTATATAACAAATGGATTCGATTTGTATGTTTTTCTGAATTTTAATTGAATGTAGGAGTTTTAAGCATTAGATACAATGTTGTAATAATTTGTAGTTAAAATGCAAATTTATTTGAAAAATTAATTATAAGAAACTTTTAAAGTTATATAATTTTATTAAAATACCCCAAAAAGTAACAACTATGGGCATTGTTTTTAATGTTTTGCTAAAATTGTTTTACTCGATTTTTATTAAAAGTGAAAATTTTAAGTTTATGTACAAGTAAAAGAGCTACAAATGAAGTTACGTTCGGAAATTACGGAAATACACCTTTTTACAAAAATTTAAGAAAATCTCTTCGAAAAATTCGGATTTGATACAGACAGACATGATACCAAACTGAGTAAAACCAACCGTTTAAGTTTGTTTTGGGTCCCCTTTATTTATAAGTTTCTAAAGAATTTCATATAATTTTAGCAAATTAAACTTGTCTTGTCTCCAATTTCTTCTAATTAAATCGATCGGTTTCTAAAAAAAGACCACTAAAACAACGTATTCATTTTAATCCAACATTTATTCTACTTAATTACAAATGATAGATTAACGTAAAGCGGACTACTGACACGCTTAGAACGAAGTCTTGGTCTGTAAAACTGTAAGAATTATAATTTTCTGCCTTGTCTTATACTTTTTAAAAATTGAAAGGGTAATTTAGAAGAACAATTTTAAACATTTGTAACGAAATTGGAACATTTTTTTGCGAATAAGTTTCTAGACATTTTAAAAGTGTAATATTTTAAGAAAAATCTGTTGTGTTCAACTCATACATTAAGAATTATTTAATTTAAATTAAAAATTAATTTTGAAACTTTATTCTTACTTTTTTGTTCAAAAACACTTTTTAATTTCGAAAAAAGTTTAATTATTGTTTTGCTCAAAAATTAAAAACCCATTTTAACAAATTTGAAGAAAATTTAAAGATTAAATTGATAAATATAAAATTTTGAGGTGATATCCATATCACACATACACACACGTGGACATGGACATTTTATTATTTTGCAATTCTTGTTCAAGGGACCTTTATATTACTATCGTATGTTAAAGTAGAATTGTGCGTAATATTTTTTCTTCTTATTTGCACAAGTTATAATTTACTTAAATTTTAACGACCTTTCTTAATTTTAACTTTACTTTTTTGTGGGTGCAGTGGCTTTCGCTTTTTTCGCCAATTTGTATATTTTAGAAAAACATCGTATTGTTTTTTGGATGTGTTATGATTATGATGTTTGCACCTTTGCCACCTCAATTTTTGCGTACTTCATTTCCTTTTATTAATCAATTAATCGGTGTGGCGATGATTTCACAAAAGCAGATTTGCAAAATTTGACTAATTCCGCATGAAGACATATTTTGTACATATTTATATTTATTGTAGCTTCTTTAATTTTTGTTTGGATTTGAAAACACTAAAATTTTATTTTCTTGGTAAAAATATATTGTTAGTTTTTCACTGCTTAAAATTTATTGGGAGTTAAGCAATAGAATCTTTATTAGAATTTAGTGGACATAATATTTATTATTCTAATATTTTTTATTTATAATTATTAATCTCCAACCAAATGTTTGTGAAAAAATATTTAATAATAATTTTTCCATGTATTAAAGTCAACGACTGACGCTGTAATGTAATGCTCGCCATGAGCAAGACACTGACTTACATCTTACATCAGTAACTGCAATGTTATGCTCAAAATAAGCAAATTGTGCTCCACTTAACTGTCGGTTTTGTTACGATTTTTTTATTCTTTCATTACAAGTTCGTGCAGGGTGCAGGTCGCGACTTGTTCGTTCTGAGCAGAGCACTTTTCTTAACTCGTTTCTAATGTCTTCTGTTGCTAAGACGTGTCTTTATAAATAACAATAGTGTGTTTCCAAAGAGAAAATTTTATTTTTAATGGATAATATTGTGGCAAATCCATCCTTTGGGATTCGATGCTTCAAACAAACTAGAGCTTTTAAATGTAATGTTCATAGCGAGCATTACAATACCTCAAGGCAATGCCGCCTTAACGAGTTTTTTTTCAGAACCTCGAAAAAGTGCTTAATATTTCATCATTTTAGCTACTTACAAGCTGACCCAAAAGCCCAAAACATATTAATAGAGAATTTTACTAAATTTTAAAGAAATATTTTAATTTATGCAATTACGCGAAAAATATTTATTTAAATAAAAAATTATACTACAAAGGTAGAAATTCTCAAAATAATGACTACATTGCAATTTATTTCCTTAAAGCTAAACGAATTTAATTATCTGTTAATTTCCATTAGATTTAAAATTATCACACGATAATAGCAATATTAATAAAACAACTTAATCAATATTTATTTAATACATAAATTTCCCACGAAAATATAAAAAAAAATTGCTCATGCATTTATTTATTTTAATCGAATAATAAATAGTCCGCATTCATACCATACCGATGTTCAACAGATGTGATTTTTAATAATACATTTGCATGTGTGATTAAAATTTTATATACTCCAACCAGTTGTGATTTAGTGTTGAATTGTTGAGCCATCTGTTGACTTAATAAACGAAGGCGAGTATGTATGATCAGGGTTGCCAACTTCCTGCGATGCCAGGAAGCGACTCTGTTCGAAATATTGAGGTTCGTGTAATTCAAAATATCTATCTTACAAATTACAAAATGCCAATTGTACAGGAAATAGAAAAAATACTTGGGAAAATTAATTTATGGTTTATCAAAATATCATAAAACTTAAGTCATCGGATATAATGAAAACCATGATAATTCTTCCCGTAATGGCGATCGAAACGTTAGCAAAAACAAATACTTTTTCTTCTTCTTTGTTTAATATTTACGTAACTTAAAACCGAAAGAAAATTTTTATATCTTTAAACTCATTTCACAAATAATAAAAATAAATTTCGTATGACACTCCGAAAACCCAGCAACCCAGCATATAACTCTTCTTTTTTTTTCTATTCAATATTTTTACTTTTTGCTTCATCTAACACCAACCAATTTATTAAAACAGTCACATATCCTCTTTTTGCACCATTTAACATTTTTGTTGCGCTAAAAAATACATTATGAATATGCGGATGTTTCATTAATGCATAAAACGATTCAAGTAGTTTAAAAGCTGTTCTCTAATTTATGAAGAGGATTTAAAATAAATACGTACAAAAGTACAAAATACTTCCTTCCTAATTTCAGGGAAGAACACAGTAGAAAAATTCTAAAAGAGGGGTTGGCAATTTAGCGCCCTGGGTGAAGTTAAACCCAGTAAAAAAAAACAACTTTAAAATGGCACTATGCAATGAATTTTTTTCAAATTTTTCTTACATAGGAGATCGTCCGGTTTCGACGAGTGCTCTAATAACAAAAAGATTGCCGACACCACGTCTAAAACTAGGGCAGTCCATCCTAAATTAAAGTTGGGCGTTTGGCAACCCTTTGACCGATTTTGTTGAACATAAAATAAAGGCTGGTTGATATTTTCTGCAGGATCGTAATTACAACATGCGAAGAAGCAGTATTTTAATTTGGTAATTCATTATGATAATATAAAA
>JARJDX010116162.1:0-13024 GCA_030264735.1 Gymnusa sp. GC000175 | reverse complement strand
TATCGGAATGTGTCTTACATGGTAAAGTATAGGCAAAAATTTGGTTCCATATAATTTGTCCGTTTATTGGAGATGTCCGCTTATTGGAGCTGTCCGCAAGGAGAGCTTTCACTGTATTGCAGCATCCCATGTACCAGACTTGTCTATCAGACTACCTAAGTAGGTAAAATTCTTACATGCTTTAACTTTTGCATTTCCTTTGTAGCCTTTTCTTGTATGCAATAATACTCAGTTTTGTCGAAGTTAATTTTTAGGCTCCATTTGTTCAATTCCTCATAAAGTTTTTTTACCATGTGCTCTACATCTTCCCTGTCTTGTGCAGATTACTTGATCGTCCGCGTAAAGTAGTGAATGTAGCATTTTTCCTCTTATTTTAAAACCCATGCAGCGAAATTTCCTCTTTCATAGGTTAAGTGCTTATTCTATGTAGATGTTGAAAAGTAATGGTGATAGGCCGCACCCTTGTCTTACCCCTTTCTTTACTTGAAAACTGCTGTCATTTTAATTCCAATATTAACGCAAGCCTCTATTTTTTCATAGACTATGCTTGCATAGTTAATCCGAATATTTATTCTTTCTATTGCTGACCATAGTTTGCTTCTTGATACGCTATCAAAAGCTTTTTCTAGATCAATGAAGACGTCGTTATATTTTTGGCCAAGTTCTTATGCAACTGGTGTCGTATACAATGTATGTTATCTAAACATGATATTTCGCCTCTGAAGCCTGCCTGTTCTTCTCCTAATGATGACATGCTTTGTTGTTTTTTAAAATACTTATGCCTCTGTAATTAGACATTAAATTCTTGGCACCTTTTTTATGAATTAAGGATATATACGGCATGTTCCATTTACTTGGTATTTGTTCTCCTTCTTCAATTTTGTTTTAGCAATTCCATTTTGATGTTGCCTGGTCCCGTTGATTTATTATTTTATGCACGACTAAGAGCTATTTTTATGCCATGTTCAGTTATCTCCGCCGATTCCTCCGTATTTAGACGTACAATTTCCTGCATACAATCCGATCCACCTTCTTGTGGTAATTGCTTATAGTGATTAAGCCATTCATTCGGAGATATAACTTGTAAAATATCCCTTTCTTTTTTTCTCGTTTTTCATATATTCTGTTGCTTTCCAGGCTTGTGCGGATTTATTGAAACGATTGTATTGTCTATATCTATGCAGAGACTATTCCCATGTTTCTCTTTATCTGAACGTACTTTCCTTTTTACTATGTTCCTCAAAGTAATATACTCTTTTCTAGATTCTGTTCTCTTCATGGTTAGCCATTTTATGTACGTTATTTTCTTTTTATTTGATGGGATTCTCCAAAATTTGGCCTATTCTATCTGTGTATTTATTTTTGTTATCCTCTGTTCCCAGAGCTTCTGTGGCCGCTTCATTTATTACGCGCTTACGATGTTCATACAGCACCTTGGGGGACCCTTTTAGGTTTAAGTCGAGTTGCTGTTTCAGCAGGTCCGTTTTGAAATTACGTTATTCTAAATTTTGAAGGTTTTCTGGTTGAGAAATTATATTACTTTGTTTGTTTATACAGGAAAATGAATTTTCCTACAACTAGATGATGATGGCTAGCACATTCTGCTTGCCTGAACATTTTTAATTAAAAATAAGTCAATTATCGATCTTAAATTTCTACTAGGTTCCGACCATGTGAATTTGTGAATGTCTTTGTGCTAAAAGTAATTGTTTGCAATTAGGAGATCAAAGTCTCTACATGTATCGACTAATATTTTCCCGTTATCATATAAAGTATCATCTCCAAACGTACCCACTACGTCTGTGTCTCTGTAACCAACTCGACTATTGAAATCCCCCATCAAAATGATGTTACGCCGAGGTGACGTATGTCTTCTATCTTTTTGAAGAAGATGTCTTTTTCAACTTGCGGTGCATTATCGTTTATTGCATGATTCCTAATATTGATGTTGGATTTATGTGTATAACAACGTTAAATAATTTTTAAAAATACAATACAATACGTCCTAATGAGGACGACCACCGAAGACGGCTGACTTTACTTCTTTAAGCTTGTTGTTAGTAAAGCCATTCCCATTCGCTCAGCCATGCCGCGATGACATTGCGTTTCATAAAACACCTAACATCATCGGCAGAAAGCCAATCTCGCTGCGAAAAGCCACAAGTTTGGCAACAATGCCCGCCGACTCATTTCCGCTGATACCGACGTGCTCAGTGGTCCACACGAGCTCTACCCCGTTGCGGCAATTTCTTATAGCACCCTGGAGAAGTCGGACCAAGAAGATGTTGTATCGCACTCAGGAAATCGGAACTCACGAGAAATGTACCTTAATATTCAAATATATTAATGTTACACTGGGCTTTAATAGAAATGCGTCACATACGATTGCTTTTCTTGCACTGGTTTGAGGTCCGCTGAGCTAGGCTTAACTTCACCCACCACCCGATCCCACCAGACTCGCACTATTAATAAAATTTACAATTTCTTAACATAAAAATGATTATTGTAAGTTTCCTAGTAAAGATAAACATATGCTGTCGCGCACTTTTTTGTAGAACTTTTTAAAGGCTGCAATTTATCTCTATAATATTTTACCATATCTTTTATGATTTAGGAAGCGAAATTTCTGAATTTATTTTAATTTCTGTTTTGCGTCGTATTATTTATAGTTGTTTCCATTCCATGTTTATTATAGAATCGTAGATGCTTATGAGATGGAAAAAATAAGCTATCCACCAGTCAAAATATTTTTTAAATCGGTGCTAGAATTTCCAAGATACATAAACAGTTCCGAGAATAATAATTTCAGCCAAATGAAAAATCCTGCTATAAACATACATACATTCCTCTTTATTATATGTATTAGTGTAGATTAAGCAACATTATACCCGTAGTAACATATAGGGGCGAGTTTTAGATAATGACTAAGAGAGGTAAAGATAAAGAGTTGAGGATATGTTAAAGTAGGATTACGCCAAAATTACGCAGATCAACTCAAAACACTAATAAATGGAAAATGCGTGCAAAGCATAAATTGTATCAATCAACTAAATAGTCAGACATTATAAGCACACAAGGACACAAAAGCAATGCTTGGCAATTTATCGAGGTTCCTTCCAGTGCTTCTTACAGTATTTTTAACTGGAACATTGTCGTGGGCTTTAGTTGAGTGTTCCATTTTGCTATGACTTAAGTTAGGCAGAATACATTATCTACGCAGGAGTGACCTGCCCTTAACCCGAATTGTTCTTTGCTTTCTAGAGAGCTATACACTTCCCCTTGTTTTTGATAATTTTCCCGTATATTCTACTAAAGCAGCTAATGTCTAAGATACGCCTATAGTTTTGCAGATATCTTTTTGGCCCATTTTATATATTGGTGTAATTCCACCTATTCCCGAAGATTGGAACTTCGGGAATTTTTTTACCATTTCTATATTTTGCAAATAGCTTTCATAATTTTTACTGACCCGTACATAGTTAATTCTGATGAAACATCTTCTTAACTACTAGCTCTCTTATTTTATGGTTTACTTTGCCATTTCCGCCTTTACTTTTATTTTGGAACCTTGAATTTGATAGGTCTCAAATGATTATTCGATATATTTGGGTAGTTTCGAAAATTTTTATGATTACCATACAAAAATAAAAAAAAGTTCCAAAATATCTTCTTTGTAGTTTAAATAATAATAAAATATTTTTTAATGTATGATAATGTGTTGGCCACATTACATTTTTTAAATCCCCTTCAGTTTGTTTAACCACTTCATAGTGGTGGTGGAAATTGATACATATTGTTTCATTCAACCACAAATGATAAAACAGTTGTAAATCGAGTAAGTAAGGTGGTCATGGAATTAATCCTCATCTTCCAATACACCTTTTCGCAAATTGATCATTTATTAATTGTGCTATTATTGGATTCGGTTGAATAGCGAATTCAACCGAATCCAATAATTTTGTAGTGCGTCTGTCAACTGAACGTTTAAATTCTCATTAAGAAAGAAAACATTTAGGAAAATAAATAAACCGACCAGGTGCTTCCTAATTAATTCACATTATATAATTCTGCGAATATCCTCGTTATTTTGAAAACTGTAAAACAGATTCGAATCCACAACAAATTATGATCCAAGCTCTATAGGAAGCGACCAAGCATCTATAGCTATACTCTAGAACTAATGAGCCGCAATTCATGCCAACAAGCAGGAGATTAAATTTTAAAAATTATAAAAAATAAATGTTTAAAAATTAACGGTACTTTAATATTAGTCTTAAGATTTTTAGCTGGATTTTGTAGTACATTTATTCTTTTGAATATTCTAAACATATATGTATTTGCATAACAAATTTCTAAATCAACAACATATAATTCAAATTAATTTTAACTAAATTCTGAGTAATTAATACAAAGTAAATTTGCTATTATTTTGTAAACTGTCATAGCTTGACCATATTTCCATTTAACGCGCTTTATTTGCAATAATTGTTTTATCAAATACCTTTTTTTTGTAAAATCAATAAAAAAATAAATCAATATTTTATTAACATAATAATTTAATCCTCTGTTGTATTGGATTAATTTATTTGGACACATTAATCAGAGCATAAATTTAAACTAATAAAAGCAAATAACATCAGCAAGTTAATTAATTTTATTAACTCGTAAATTTTAAATTATTAATATTGATTGATTTATATTTGATAAACAATAAACACTTTTAGTTTTAGAGAAGAGTTTAGTTTTGGATTAAAATATAGGAGTAGTTTTTATTTAAATAAATGTAATTGTAATTACCGTGATGCTCGCAGCAAACCTACAGCTGTTTCAAACTCATGACTTCGTAACATCTTTTGAATGTTTTTCATGGCGTCGGATCTGAAAAACACAATAACAAATAAACAATTTTACATCTACGTAAAATTTTATGGTAGTTAGTTATTATGAAATTTTGGAGTCATAGGACAGCAAAAATAATTCTGTTCTCAGACCTATCCAATAGGTTTTAGAATTCACCCTTTCTTCCTAAATTTCATTTCTGTTTGAAATAAAACAATAGAAAAAAACTAATATTAAATATACAACAAACGGCCTGAAACAATAATCTAGAACTAAAAACAAACATCTGGCGCACTTACTTGTGTGACGAAATCTATAGGTCGAAATTACGCTTAAAGGGCTAACCAAATAGTCAGCAAGAATTAAAGGGAAATTAAAAACAAATTAACCATATCTGAGAAAATTAATAAATGAGAAAGATAGCAAGCAACCACTCAATATGGAATGAAATTAAAGATTAAAAAAGGTATTATTTCACACGCAAACTATCAAACCACAAAACGAAAGTTGGGAAAGTAGAATGGGTACATATGTAGGGGATAATCACGTCGCAAAATAAATAAATAAAATAACACCTAACGAAATAAACAAATTAATAAAGAAAAATACCAAAACCAGAAAAAAACGCAAAACCCCATTTTTAAAGAAATTCTAATACAACTACCAAGAAAAGTCTTAATAAAATTAACGCAAAAAACATGACATCACGACACCAATTATGTTGTACGAAAAAACATTTAACAATAGAAAATTTATTTAAAAATGTTCGGCAATACACTTGGATCAAGCGTTAAAAAGAACACTAGAAAGAACACTATCCTTAAAATATCCTTAAAATTAGAAAAGCGCATTGATTATAATGATTTATTATGCAATTTAACGTTTTTTGTATTATTTAAAATAATAACTGTTTATTTTTTAATTTTAATTTTAAATTTCATATTTAATATGTATTAGCCATTAGAAATAACAATTTCTTATAAAAATTTTCTCCAAACTAAAAAATAAGGGTTCTTTACTCTTATGTGTTTCATATGTTTCCTCAATTTTTAGGCACACCTGTATACTATATTGTCATTTTGACTTTGTCAAACAACTTTTTAGGACAAGCAAAACTCTTTATAAGGAATTACCTTTTTCATTAAAATGAAAAATAAAAACGTTTATAAGTATAGTTAGGTTCATCCATGGACACACACTATATACCGGGTGGGGCAAAAGTTTGGAAACGGTCAAATATCTCAAGAACTACACAACTTATCGCAAAAAGCAAAAATACGTCCAAAAAGATTTTCAAAAATCTATTCAACCATACTAAACAGTACCACCACCCCTCCCCTAAGGGGTGGGGGTTAACTTTTAACTTTTTTTTTAAATTAATTTATCGATCTTAGCAATTTTAATACTATACAGTCCGCTATACAATCTTAAAAAAAAATTTATAAACTATGAGTTACACGAGATCCCTATGAAAATTACTGATTATCCTGGACAACCTGTATATTCGCTAGGCAAAAGTAAAATGGAGATCGGATATTCACAAAGTGTATTCAAAATTATTTATTTGAGTGTACAAGTATACACTGGAAGAAATTACAAAAAAACTTAAATACAGATCAATGTTTTTTAGAAGATAAAACAAATAATGGAGAAGTGGTCACGAATTCATTTAGGAATTTTAGATATATGCGTCACTTTTATCACAGTATGCCAACTTTATTTTGTTGAAATATATCGCTTTATGGAGGAACAGTGACGCAATTGCAAATTTTGACGTTTTAATACTAAATACATAAACAGTGCGAAGAAAAAAAATTTATTTGATGGAATGACATAATTGTAATTCCTTTTGTTGAGCCAATGTTACAATTACGTCGTTATTTCCCCGGATAAAATAACATTTTTTCATAGTGTTTTGGTATTTATTTTTAAAAAGTCAAAATTTGTACTTGCGGTTGAGAAGGGATTTGATGAGAAAAAAACAACAAAAGGTACACTTTAAAAAATATACAAAATTTTTAATAAAGTTCATCCTTATGTTTTTTCACAAAATTTTATGGTTTATATTTGGAAAATACCGAAACACGTAACCAATAAACTACCTTGGATTTCAGCCAGAAGGTACTGGGACCTACCAATTTTTGTTAAAAGCTTAAATATACAATTTCATGACACACACACACAGATACCGCAGACACCTCTTCGAAAACAACTAACGATTTCGAAAATTTTTGGTGAATACTATACCTTCATTTATTTTGTAAATGAAAGTAAAATAAGTTTGTTTTATAACTTACCTTTATCACCTCAAAAAAATTAAACAAAAATCCATTCAGAAGTAAAAATCGGAAAGTAATTTATAATTTACTCAAACTTGTCTTTAACTTAAGTGAAAACTTTTCAATAAACTTAAACTCTCCAAAGAATTGAAAATGTGAATGAAAAAGTTTTAAATATTTATTTAAGAAAATCCATATAATTTATTTATATAGTTAAAAGTACTATTAGTTTTAAGTTTTAAAATAATTTTAATTCTCCTTTAACTTTTAAAAGTAATCTCTGCTAAAATAGTAGACAGGTTCAAATTTTAACGTTAATTACCAAGAAATTATAATTAAAAAATCCATAACTTATAAAATTATAAAATATTTGAGACATTAAAAAAACATTTTTATATAATAAGTTATTCTCAGTATTTGACCAGTTACATCTCAGTCATATAAATTAAAATATATATTTTTTTATAAATATGAAAAACGAACAAAAATAAATTTTTAAAATGTTTACACGAACATTTTAATTATTTTTATTGATTAAAAAAATGTTTTGTGGAAAACTAATATCCGGGATGGGCGCTTTGTAAATTCTACTTGTTTATGTAACATGCATCATGGACTTACTTTTGCTCGTCAATAGGAACATCAGAGCCGGCATCAAAGGGAACCACATCAGTAGGAATCTCCAAATTTCCTTCCAAAACCGTGGACAGTTGTGTGGAAGCCTCATCCCACATGTTATTTAAATTAAACTCCGGAATAACGGGGGGTTGAGATTTTCCTGCAAAAAAGAATTAAAAAAATTATTTCAATCAATTGTATGGTATAGCTACTTCATGGGATATTGTGTGTAAAACGCGAATTCAAAGTGTATTAGTATAACAATGATTAAAATGGCTATAAATACAATTTGAAATTGTTAAAACCAATGCAGTTTTATGTGTAGTATAAAATTAAAACAAACATGCGATTGTTCTACTTTATAAAAATGCAAGGAAAATTAAAAAAAAGTGATGTATAATGTTCGCATCCAATTAATTTACCTTTTTTCTTTTTTCGGTTCTTATTTTTTGCTTGAACCATAATTTTTCCGCTTTTACCACCGCAAAAACTCTCCAACATTTTAAGGAAGACGTGTTGAGTCTCGATGAGATCTTTTAAATATTCCTGCGACATTTTCAGCTCGTCATAGGTGACTAATAGAGTGAGGATTAATTCCCTGTATTCCAGGATGTAAAATATGTTGCTCTTGATAACCTTTCCCGAATCCCTCACTGTCCCATCGGGTGATTTATCCATGGCGCAGATAGTCAATAACAATTCACGGTACGCTAGTAATGCTAAGTGCAATCGACGCGACCAGAGACGCAATTTCTTCTTGTCGGACGATATCATGTCGAAATAATTCTCCATTTGTTGCTGCACGAAGTGAAACGACTGAACAGACATTGTTTCACTACGAAATTTAAATTAATTAAAACAAGTGAACTTTAATGTCTGCAATAAAAACATTTCTTTTGGTAATACCCTTTCGCGCAATACATATTTAATTACTACCCATAAAGTCGGATAAAAGTTATGCGGCGTTTTCTATTAAGAACTTGATAAAATTTTCAGATATATGCAGGTAAGTAGACGAAATTAGAAAAGTTATAATTAGAAACATAAAAAACTTACCTGACTAACTTAACTTCGAATTTATAACATCTGTTGAACTCCATGAAGAAGCGCAGAGCCCACAAATAGTAAGATTCGTCGTGTTGTTGGGCTTTAGCCCTCACCAGCCTCTCTTTCACGTGGTACATTAAAGTATTATAAGCCCCGCTCAGAAACTCCACACAAAATTCCTTCAGAAATAAACGAATGCTAAAAGCTGAACGTCTCTCGCTACTTGTACTTTGCACAGGCAATCGATTCCTCGGGGTTTTTGATTTGGTTTTGTCCACATCGAAATTCAAAGCATCCAGCTTATTTAACGGCTTGTGATAAATGAGTTCATTATCACTAATTGATTTCATGGATTTTACTACAAATGTACCGCCGAAATTGCTGTGCCTATTTAAAAAAACATTACCTTGATAAACTAAAATTAAAATTGCAACAACAAACACAAAGCGAATCAAAGAATATGAAACTTACTAAAGGAAATTTATAAAAATAACGATAAAGAGAAAGCGTATTTCTTTGTGGTACTCTTATTCATTAAAAATAATGTTACATTATTTTTTGAATTAACTAATTATCGTAAAAAAAAGTTACCTAGTACTGTTGTAAACTTTTATTTTCTGCTGCTTTTTGTGATTTTCACGGTGCCTAATGGCCAAAAGCTCAGCCTCATCTCGAATTTTTTCGGTTTGGCTTCTTTGTAACGCAGCATTTGCTAATTCCGACGCTGATTGTTCCCGCAACATTGAGGATAAAATTTCTAGTATGTGCATATAATAAGCCTGCTCACTGGCGGAGCTTATGTACGAGATAATATCCAACATTCCAGATTGGTGCAGAGCCCAAAGCACCTTAAAACCGAAACCATTAGTATGTATTTTTAAACGGACTTAATATTTATATATTTATTTATTCTTGTATGTAAAGTGTTTACATTTGTTTAAACTTAAAGCTTAAGTAAAATAACTCTATTTACATACTCTTTGAGTTAAAACCTTTTTTTAATTAATTATTTTTTAGATTTAATTTTTTATACTCTTTTAGTTTTAAAATTTAAAAGATATAGACTAGTGAAAAAATATATAAAAAGGTAAAATTAAACAAATCTTTTTATACTTTCATATAAATTTTAACAGGTAACTTTACCTGGTCATGTACACTGGCATCATTATCAGGTCGTTTCTCAGCATCAGGATCCGCAGGAACATAGAGAATATTCCTGATGAGGATCAGGATGCGCTCGATTATTAAACCATTATCGTCCCCTCGCTCAGCAGAATCCTGCACAAAATAAATAAAGTACCTACGATAAAACACCCAACAATTCGAATTAAATTGCTTAACAGACCATGAACGAGTCAACAATTACGAACATAGCAGACTGAATATAAGTTCTTGCTAAAGCTAATTAACTGAAAACTCTATAAAAAAAATCTACGAAAATTATTGTAATAATTTTAACTTCATAAAATTATTAGGTAATATTAATCGTGAAAATGTATTTGAAGTTATTGCAGATTGATAGAAAACGGATTTTTTGTCTGAATACGTTAAAAAATACACTAGAGCGTAAAAATATTAGTTATCTTTTTCTGAAATCTTCTTAAACACCCTGTTCATCACCATATCCCTAAATTTATTATGTACTTAACAAATACCCCATGCTGTTTATTCATTTTGATATCCTTAGAAACTTGTACCTACAAGTGGCAACAAGATGTAATATTATTTATTGAGGATAAATAGTGACTACCATTTGGGATAGTTTGTTAAAGGATAATTCATGCAGGATCCAGATTAATATCTGTCTTACAAATGAGCCTTTCAATCTATATTTTAAGCGAGTACAAAACTAAAGAGAAAATTTGCAGGAACTTTTGCAACTAGTTGTTCAAATTAAAACATTACAAATCCTCGGAAGTAGTCGAGACAGTAAAAATTGTCGAGTGTGGATGAGAAAACTTGTAAGTTTTTACTGCAGACCAAGAAGCATGCCATAAATACATAGGTCTGAATTAGGAAACTGAATTTAAACTTAGAAATAAAAAGCAAAATCAAGATACCCAACAAAAAGATTTTAAGAACTTATAAAATGGAGAATATAAAGCAAATGAAAAATGTGGAAATAAGATAGTACAAAAGCGAACTTAAATGTGTGTTTAATAAATTTGGCTTTGGTTGTAAAAATGGAGTTGTTTGCCGATCAGTTTTTTTTTATCAGTTTCTGTTTTGTGATTAATGGTCATAGCAAGAAAACGTTTGATTTCTGGGAAGAAAAATAATGAACTGTTCCAAAAAAATACGAGCTATTTCACAATCGTTGCGAATAAATATAGCTTGCTTGATTGACCCATTTGTCACCATCCGCTCTCTAATTGGCAGATATCCTTTAGCAACATCTCATACAACTGTGCTTGTTTGATGTCTACATTTTTACAAACAACTTTCAATTCATAAATATTGATCGATTCCTATAAATCGATAGTTAATTTAACTTCTTTTGGCAATATTATGTTTATAAAATTGTCCTTACATCCTTTTAAGTTATAACAGAAGTTAAAGCAAATTTATCATTTAAAAAATAAATAATAAAAATTGATTACATAATTTATACATTTAAAAATTATTTTTTTATTTAACATTTTTCATGATTTATTGGTAGAATGCAAATAAATTTGCAAAAAGAAAGTTTATAATTCCATTACCCCTTACATTCAGAAATTTGTTTTCGCCTATGCCCCCTCTAAGTGGACCTGAAAATTCATATATAGGCTTTTAACAAACACAAATTGGGAGGTCCCAGTGACTTTTGTCTAAAATCCTCCAACCGAAAGACGTAGCTTGTTGCTTAGGTATTACGTTTTCTTTTATTTCGAAACCATCAAGTTTATGGAAAAAAACATAAGAGTACAAAAGTGTTTTAAGAACTAATTTTTGTTTGTTCCTAAGTAACATTGTTGGTGAAATTATTCCCATCAAGTTGCAAAGACATGCTGTCGTTTTAATAATAATTTGACAATTATTGAAATTTGGTTCTGTTTAGGTCAAAAGTGTTGTATGTTACTAATGGAGTTATTGTCCACATACATTATAAAAAAAACTGAAGTTGCGGAGATATACTGTAATTTAATAAGCTGATAAAAATTACTGAAATATTTTTTTGACTCAATTTTCTTAATCGCTATCACTAGTTAAGGACATTTAGCAATTGGTTTTAACTATGTACGTTGGCATGCTCGGTTTGTGTCCAGTGACACACCTTTTAAATGCCATTTCGACTCTTTGAATCTGAGTGTTACAATAAATCTTGTGGGATTATTTTCTTGCATGACTCTTTTCTGTCATTAGACTCGCCGCCAGGGGGTTGGGATGTAGTTCCAGTCTGGATTTGTGCCTTTGACTCATTTTCTTGGCTATTTCGTACACTGTGTTAGTATTTCAGTCAAAATGGATTTTAAAATGCATTCTAGAGTAGGAGTTTGTTTACCAGTAAAAGTTGTGATGATATACCGACCAGTCAGTTAATTTTATTAAGTTCTAACCCTAATTGTTTTAGCTTGGCAAATATATGCATTTCCCAAGTACGCTTTTTATTTAGGTGTATTCCTAGATAATTGGTAAAATCAGCTAAAGGGTTTTCAATGCCATTTAGGTTAACTGGTGGGTTTGGTTTTATTTGCTCGAATGCATCATCTATTTTTAATTCTATGAGGGTCTATGACATAGGCTCTATGTGCTCCCCGAGGACATCAGTATCGTCGGTAAAACTAGCAATTATTGTTCTTTTGATTGTGGGTAAATCAGCTGTATAAGGAATATGAAGCATAGGACCGAGGACGCTACCCTGAGGTTCATCTGCGTGGAGTTTGTAGAGTGTAGTTATCACATTTCCGTGCCTAGCTGGGAAATGTCGATTATCTACCCACCCCAAAGGGGAGACAATTATTCCACTCAATTCAAGAAAATAATCTCGAAGTTCTATCAACTGGTGAACCAACTTATTGGCCGACGGATAGACGCAAAACTCCCGATTTAATAGATTTCTGCGTAATAAAGGGTTTAAACAGAAACCAATTTGACGCTTAAAACTCCTTTGATCTGTCATCTGATCACTCACCAATCATTGCCACGATGCACGCAAAAACAATATGCAATCCAGTAAAACTTTCACTTCATAATAAAAAAACAAATTGGCCAATGTTTAAAGATGTCTTAGACGATCTTCTTAATGAAAATATTTCTCT
>JARJDX010116114.1:0-11284 GCA_030264735.1 Gymnusa sp. GC000175 | reverse complement strand
ATGCTCTTACACCAGTATTACATACAACCCAAGACAAGTCTCTGGTATGCCAGAGGCTTCTGTAATATACTTCAATCAATACAAATTTTAATTGAAATATGTGGAATTTTTGTATAATATAAAACATATCATCAATATACTAAATGTACGTAAAGTGATGGCTGTTAAGTTTCACCTGATTGATTGATAGCCGAGACGATATTAGATCTACAACGCTGGGTTCAGTTCAATGCTCTGTTTGTCGTTCGTTTATGTCATGCGTAAATGTCTTCGCTAAGCGCATATCAACATGTCATGTCTTGTTTGTCCTCCAACAAATTTCATAAATTTTCATAATAGTGCCAATAATGTGCGGATCGTTATTTTGCAGGAAGAAATTATTTACTTTTCCCTAACACACACGGACGTGGCTCAGCTCGTTCTCTGCCACTTCGTTCTGCAAATTCATTAAACATTGTTCGCCGTACTTGAAAGGACTTGGAAATAATTCCTTTTAATATTGACTTATATTTGTTTAATTTGGAATAACTTCTATGGAAGATTGTTATATGACGCATGAATTACTTGCACGATATTAAAATATCTAGATATCGTCAACAATTTAAAAAAAAATTATTTAGAGAAAAGTTTTTGAATAAAAATGTATTAAACATTGCAATTCTAAAGCCTTCGGCTTCCCCCAGAAACTGCCTGCTTTGCCTATGCCTAACGCCGGTGCTTGTTATATTTTTTTTATTATTTATTAAGTATTAAAATTATGTTCAACGAAATTATTACTTTCCTATAGAGAACTAATCTGAAACGCCCTCTGGTGGCAAAAACTGAACCTGTCCGAAGAGTACTGTTCATACCTGATGGCTTCCATGTGCAAAATGAACGTTAGGGAAAAATGTGATAATAATTTCTACATTCACGTACAAATTGTTGTGTTTTTGAGTGGTACTCGAGAAAAAAAAAATAGAATTAAAACAGTACTCTTTCAAGAACAGCTGTTTGAGCAGAAGTGCTGCCGCCCATTGGTGATGTTAGTTCTTAATACCTTATTTTGATCGTGGTCCATCGCCGCCATTGGTCTTTAATTTAATTTTCATCTAGTTTTCATATTTTTTGAGTATTAAAATTGTGTTCTACACCTTCCTCTGTTCGTGGAGAATCGCCGCTAAATTGACGGTCATTGGGTTTTGATTTACCTTCCCTCCAGTTTTCATGTTGTTTAATTATAAATTATGTTGATCGAAACTTCCTAATTTCTTTTATTTGTGGTCCCTTCCTATCCAGTAATTATTTTTTTCTTTATTTCTGCAAAACATTTATATAGCAAACGCTACAGATTTCGCCACTGAATTTTTGCCTATGTCTTTGGTTTAAGGATTTAACAATTTTTTTTATTTCGTTTTAAATTGTGCATTTCCCGGTGTTTCTGGAATGCAACTGGCGTGTCGTGTGCTATACAAAAAACGGAAAAACGACTTCAACAATAAAAACAGGAAGGACCCGTCAAAGGGAACAAAAATTAGAGAAACAACTAAAAAAAGAAACAAAGTGCCAAAAGTTATCTAAAAAATCAATGATCAAAATATTTAAATGCCCAACACCGCCCCAACTCCCCAACCCGCTTTGCCAGCGTGGGGTTTGATGGCTAAAACCTTTTCTGGTCCGGAGTTAAATAAGAAAACATGTAACTCCAGTGGTTCGAAATCCACGCTAAACTGTGGGTCCACCTGTAATGTAAGTTGCCAGCATTACAGGCAGAGAAGAGGCTGTACGTCAAGAGTGGCGTCCCAAGAAGCTGACGACGACGATATAAGCGGATCCATGAACAAAAAGAACGAGAGAAAGGAAATTAATGAGAAAAACAAAAATAACCGAATAACATTAGGAACTAAAGCAACTATAAGAACAAAAAGAGCTTGAGGAACGGGATCAATGGGAAGAATGGGAACAAGGACGGCGATAAGAACAACGAAAAGTCTTTTAGAGGTAGCATGTCAAAAGGAAAGACGACAAATCTAATATTTTGTCAATTTTTGTTAACATTGACAAAGGCAGGATAATGACAAATAATCGATGACAGGAGGAGAGCAAAAGAAGCAAACAACGACAGGAATAATAGTAATGGTAATGGCTAAAAATGAAACGTCGGCCACAGGTAGGATGACAATAGAAACGATGTCAAGTAAATAGAGGCTTTGTAAAAAGAGAATAAGACTGTAACAATAAAAATATAAGCGACACAATGAATGGCACAAGAATGGGAATAACCAGAAAAGAAGCAGCACAGAGTAAAACGTCAATTAAAGGAATAACGACGAGAGGAGCAAATAAAACAGAGAAGAACGCGTTATGGGGGTCAAAGTTTAATAATTGAATTTATATAAGTGAATTTATGATGCAGAAAGAACCAAATGAATCGGAGAAACGGAAAAAACAAAAATAATCAGAGGAACACAAAAAAAAACAAAAAGAATAGAAAGAACAAAAACGACAAAAAAACAGGATTCGTGGGAGAAATAAAAACAAGAACGACAATGAGAATAACGAAATGAATGACAACACTCACAGGTAGCAGGACAATAGAAAGAATGACGAATATACTCATTGCAAGAGAAATTATAAAAAAGGTGTTCACTGAAACGATAAAAAGAGAAACGGGGAAGGTTTAGGTGAGCCATGTCCGTTAGAAAGAGATATGCATAGTTACATTCAACGCCCCTTATAAATCTTGGTTGCTTAAATCTGCGTAAATACCCTTAACCCGTTGCTGATCGATGATGAAAGGAGAATGATAAAAGTTTACGTTAGGACTAGGGCTACAGACACAAAATATATGACGACCATAAGAATAACAACGACAGAAACAATGACAAGTTGACCAAAAGAGAAATGGCGATCACAGGAAGGATGACAGCAGGAACCACGACGACTAAACCGATGATGATAAAAATTGTGCACAAAAAGACTCATAATGAGAGAAATTATAAGGACTATGATAAAAAGTCGATAACAAGGCAACAGAAACAAAAACTATGACGATGATAGGAACAATGACGACAGGAACAATAATAGGTAAAAAAAAACGTCGACACGGACGTGGCTTGTGCTGGTTCTCTGGTACTTCGTTCAGCAAATTCATTAAATATTGTTCGTCGTACTTGACGATTTCAGGACAGGACAGGACAGAAGGTGTGCAATAAAGAAATTCTATTGCAACCAAGAAAAAAGGAACGACACGCTAAGGGAAAAAATATGTTAGGAATAACAAAAAGTCAAACGTCAACAAAAGAAACTACGACGAAAGGAGTAAATAGAAATTATAATACGATAAGAGAAAAAAATAATAAAAGGAACAAAAATAAGGTGAGAAAGTAGAAGAACAGAAAGAACCGGAAAAATATGAAAAACGGAAAATACAGTACAAACGGCTTAAATGGAAAGAACGAGAATATGGAGGACTATGATAACAACGAGAAAAATGATAAGGATAATACTTGTTAATCAAGAGATCTTTTTCTTTATTTTCTTTATTAGCCTTCTTTAAACCACTTCTGAAAATCGTCTTTTCTCTTGCTTCTTCATTCTTCATTCAGTACTTGATAACAATTTTGTTCTTTTAAAGATATATTTATCTCTTTAAAGGATGATTAAAATCCTTCTAGAGGATGGTTAAAATATTCTTGAATCTTGTTATTATTCGTCCATTTTTTGGTTTTGTTATGTCTTAAATGTGGTATTTTATGCAGACAGAAAAGAAAGAATAATTGAATTGTATTAGTTGTAATTTGGTAAGTGGAGTTGTTTTAAAAGTTTTGATCCCTTAAGTAGTATATAGTGTGTTGGGATTGAAGTTATAAAGAGAATGAGAGAGCAAGGTGGATGTAGGAGAGAATAAGAAGGGGGTAGTAACATAAAGTGGGTAGTTTAAAATGAGAATGTCTCGATTTTCATCAACGACAGAGCGAGTGTGGCATAAAAGATGCTGTAACAAGCTAAATTCTATTAAGTTGCGGATACATTAATTCAAGTACAAAGTCTTGTTATACTGATAAGCGTGTCCACCAATTCAACGGTCCATCGGACAAGTTAGTAAATTACGTCAAAAAGCTTCAAAACTTCCGTGAACTCTGCACGGAGGAATCGATCGATTTCATTATTAATGTTTTAGCATGTTAAACGTTATTCCTGTTTGCTTAGTATCCATGATGTTCGTTCCCAGCCCCCCGACCAGACGCATGCTTAAAGGGCATAAAACAAGAGTTAAGAGATTGTATCAAATACATCGTGACCCTAATGCAACCGAGATCTGGAGCGAAAGATGACGCGGATTTAAGTTAATGACTCAAGCCATATACATTAGCGGATTACTGCTGGGAAACAAGCAACATTACGTCAGATACGTTTTCTCTTCTGCGTTTAGATTTTAGGGGACTTATCGATAAACTTAGATGCTTGTTATCACGAAACATAAGCTATTGCTACATTGGACTAGATGGCGCACCTTCAAATATGATATGATACATAAAAAATATTTTTTTTGTAATATTAATAATTATTATTATTTTTACAATAATTTATTTGAAAATAATTTTATACAATTATCAAATACTACTCTTACTCTTTTTCAATCTTCTTCAATGCCCGTTGAAATATTCTTTTTTTATTAAATTTTTTTTGCATCTATCATATTTGTATTCAAACATGAAATTTATTCAAATCAAAGTCATTGATTGATTTTTCAATGACATGAAATACAAATAAATTTTTTATCTTACATTGATAAGGCTAAGCAGGAACTATCGTAAATTAAACAAGAAAAGTGATAACAATATTTGCTATTTTAAAGCTTTTTGATTATTGAGCAAAATTTTTATTGCAAAAATATTTTTTTTATTTTAAGCCATTTATGGAAGTATGTCCAAAAAAATTATTTTAAAAACATCATTCAGAAAGTTTTTCCAACGAAAAGTTGTTACTAAATAAGTTGTTATTAAATATTTGTGTAGTAGCCCCTCCACTTATAGGTTCCACGATAACTGTAAGTTTCTTTATACATTTGGTGAATTTTGGAACAATAAAGATGCCAACACCATTCCATTGTCGGTGTTCTTTTGCGTTACTTTCTGAGTAATGGAGTGTTCCTTGTTAATGTTAGCAGTTCCTACCTTTCTACTCTTCATTCATATTTAACATGAGGCGTGCATAAACAAGTGCCGCATGTAAATAGCGATTGTTAACTTAATCCGGCTAAGAATGCCCACTGCCGAACGACCAATCATACATCGCAATCGAGGTGTTCACGTGCTGATCACGCGTAAAACTCTGTTTACATGCGCTCCGTCTTAAACTCGCACAAAGAGCAAGTTTTTTTATCCCCATGATATCCTGATCTAGTCTTTTTGTCTTCTTGATCAAATTCTCAAATTTTCCAGTCGTTAATGGGCTTCTCCATGTTTATATTCCAGGGAGTGTAAGAGTTTAAATAAGGTGTTTGGTAGGATTAAGGATTAGGTCATGTATGTCTTTGAACAGCATAATTTTCCAAAATTTTAAATATGCACCAAGTCCGTGTTTTACGCTTTCTCGCGTTTTTTTTGTACCTACTACCTAAGGTAAGCTTCCGGACATTGGGAATTTTGCGTCTTCTATTATATAGTCTTAAACTATGGTCCAAATGCATAGTTTTCCTCCGCAATCACTATTCACATGATACACGGATTAAACACTTAAGTAATCGCAAGACCACGTGTGCACTCTTCAATATCAATAGCTCGCAAAAGGTCAATTTTACATCTAAATTTAATTTTAAATACATTTCTTAAAGATTACTTTAAATCTATAGTTAATTTGCAAAATTTTCTTCCTTCAAGTTGAATATCTTTGAATAGCACCATTTATCAAAATTATAAAAATGCATTCAATGTTTGTTTTAAAAATTTTTGTTTATCAAAAAAGTTTTTGTACAAATTTTGTATCCTTCTTTTCTTCGGCTATTTCCTATTGTTGAGTTCGCCGTTTTTTTCCTAGTACAGCTTCCTATCATTCCAGCCCCTCCTTCAGGCTTTCTTCTTTTTTGCCATGGTAATGGTAGGGCTCCTCTTTTTCTTCTTCTTCTCACTGAGCCATCTTGTCTTATTGATTCTGTTGAATAACCCATATCACTGAAGTGGTGCTTTCTTTGCCGGTTTTTTTTGTAACGAAACCCCCAAGTGCTGTGCTGGCCCTCATCCGTCACCTAAGGTGGCTGGACGGGTAGATACATCTTGTGAGGAGTACCCCTTTGGAGGGGGTATAAAAGACCTAATGAGGCCCAAGTTCTCTGACCCCCAGGGTAACCCCCCAAACTCAAATCCAGAATCCATTACGAAACATGTTATATTCATGGTCCTAAGATGAAAATTTTCATTTACCTATTAAAAAATAAATAAAAATATTTGCGTCGACCACTTTAAATAATTTATTTTCGCTTTGAATAATATTTTCAGCAAGAAATAATAATTTATTTTTTAAACCAATTTTAAATAAATAATACTTCTACCAGCATAAGAAAAATCTTTATGTTTATTTCGAAAAGAGCTTGATACAAAAACATCAAAGGAAGCATCCGTGTTTATAAAAACACCTTAAAATTCAAACGCTTGGAACAATTTATGTCTTCAAATTAAATTTAAAGGGATAACTTTATTTCTGTTGCATATTTATTAAAATGTACAAAACGATTCGTGCAAAATGCAAATGTAAATGAAGAATATTAATTTTAATGTCGCGAAATGAAAATTTATCAATTAAAACTTGATTTTAATTCTGAATTTTTCTATTTTAGTTCTATTTTATGAACTTATTGTGCCTTTTTATATATCTACTTGCTATTTGTATCTTGTTTAATATTTTAGCCAATCTAATATTTGACATCCAGTTGTTTCTTTTGATTTATTTTCTAAGATCACTATTTGTTAACCCCTTTTATGCTAAAGGCGTATATATACGTTTTCAATACATATTACAAAATATAAGAAAGCTCTAAATGGCGCAGTCGGTAAGATTGACGAAAAACGAATGAACCTTCCAAATTCGTATACGCCTTTAGTACTTATAAATAAATATATAAAAGCGTATCTATATGCGTTTAGCAGTCAAAGGGTTATGACGTTTACTCTAATTCTTACGACCAAACTGTGGTGTAACTTCAACGACGGGACCAAAAACTTCCAAACCACCCGCGACCAGAGTGAAATTTTAAATCTATACTACATTCATTTTCAACGCGGAGCGCGCGTTAACAATGTTCAACGCGTGATCAGCGCGTGAACACCTCGATATGATTGATCATTAAGTAGTGAGCGTTCTTCTTCGAAATCAGTTTATTTCGTGACCATTTAAAGCAGTGTGAATACAAGTATATGTAAAAATGTAGAATACTGATTACCGACCATGTGCATTATTCAAGTTCACGCGCATTCCGTGTTACATATGAAGGTAGTATAGAGTTTTAAATTATTTCGATTGAACCTATTCTAGTTTTACATTTTACCTCTTGGCTATTGTGCTCCCCAATTTGTTAATAAATAATAATATTTATTATGTTTAAAAAAATCTATGGAAAATGTTTAAAATGCTTGATATTAATTTCTTTTTTTTCTGTTTCAGGTGAGTGTCCACAACGTTTTTTTTTTAACCATTAATTCTAGGGTTAAGTGGGTGTTTTTACAAATAATTCTAGGGGTAAGTTGGATTAATATTTAGCTAATTAAGTAGGGTTAACGTAACTATTATTATATCGTTACGAATTGAGGGGTTAAAATAAAAAATGTCTATCGAAAACGAAAGCGAACACTAATGGCACATTGCTTATCGATTCCTTTTTTTTTTTGGACTCATTTGTGGCGATTTATTCTCGTTATTTTTTATTGTAGATGCAGGGTTTATGGTTATATGTATTATAATTTAATCCTGAATTGTGGAATAAAACGAAATTTTATTACCCCTTGCGTTAAATTGGCACAAATAGTACAAAATACTATTTTATGTGTGTAATATTTCATTGCCAAAAGCGTCTGTTGGATGACTTCTATTTGTGGTACAATTACGTGACTGCATTTTCTTCTGAAATGTATTGTTTAAACACAAAAAGTATCAACATTTTTCATGAAAAATTTAAATCAAATTTATAATAAATTTGAAGAAAATGTTTAATGAAATTAAAGAATTTTATTACGAGACTCTTTTAAAACTCATTGTTTAAGCTCAAAAATTTAATTTTTTTGACAAATTAAAAATATATATGAATTAACGGAAAACTTTAGCAATATTTTAATTATGTTTTAGTTTTCTCATTGTTAAAGCCCAAAAATTTTTCTAAAAAAGTTAGAAAAGAATGTGTTATGTGCCTTTTCTCATTGATTAAGCTCAAAATTTTTAAAATTTTTGACGATTTTAAAGAATATTTCTAATGAAGTTAGGTTAAATTATGATATACTTGAAGAAAAAATTTTTTTTTGGCGAATTTAAAGAAAATTTTTGATTTAATCAAATTCTGACAACTTACTTCAAAATTGAAATAATTTTGATAAAATTTTTGACAACTTTCTTAAAAATTTCAAGTAAAACTAAAAATATTTTTGACAACCTTAAAAATATTCTATTTTTTAACTCATCTTATTGTTTAAGCCCAAAAATTATAAAATTTTTGACGAATTAAAAAAAATTAATTAACTTAAAGAAAATTTCTGATAAAGTTAAACAAAAATATTAAATTTTGTGACTTTTCTTATTTTTTAAGCTTAAAAATATCAAAATTTTAGACAAATATAATGAAAATTTCTGATGACCAAAGAAAAATTTCAATAAACTTGAAGAAATTTCTAATTGCGTTACTCTAATCGTTGACGTATTTAAAGGAAATTACTAATTAAATAAAAGAAATTTTCTGATTTAATCAAATTCTGACAACTTACTTCAAAATTGAAATGATTTTGATAAAATTTAAGCAATTTTCTTAAAACTGAGAATGATTTTCTTCATGTTGGCTCAATTTCTGTTAAAACCAATATGAATTTCATCGAATTTTACCATTTTTTGTCAAAATGGCGATTTCCTTTAAAATATAAACCTATAGTTCTAAAATTTTGGTCTAATTGGAGCCATTTCGTTGAAATTGATATGGATTTGCCCAAAATTGTAAGGTTTAGTAAACAATTGGACGATTTTCTTTTAAATTGTAATGTTTTTCATTAAATGTAACCAAATTTTGCCAAAAAAAAAAATAAATTATATGTACAGGGTGCGGCATTTAACCTGAACAAGGGAATTATCGCGAAAAATAGACATGGAATGACAAAATATTTCGGACAAAAGATTAAGGGTTTGATTTTTAATTCTGTTCAAATATTTTACCCACCACCCTTGTTGTGGCTGTAATCGCAGAAAAAATTTATTGCAAGATTTGTTTTTTCTGGGATTACAGCGACACCTACAATGATTACTGAAAATTTTTATTAGTAAAATTTATGTATGTATTTATTTTTCTCATAATGGAAATCCTCAATCATTAAACTTTTGTCCGAAATATTTGGCATTTTGTCTATTTCTTGAGATATTTTACTTGTTTACCCTGTATAATTTTCCACTCGTTAAGTTTAATTTTTTTTAATTTCTACCCGTTAGTTTTGTTCTTACAAATCCTAGCCAACATAAATAATTAGTGGAGTGCAATATTTTTTAAGGAAAAAAGCGGGGTGCAGGTACAAATAGTTTGAAAATGACAGGTTTAGGCCAATTTTTGATTGACAAATTTAAATAAAAATTTTAATGCATTTAAAAATAATTTTCAATAAATTTATTGATAATTTTTCCAGAAATACATAAATATAAAACAAGAGAATGAGCAAATAAATTTTTAACAATTAAATAAGTAATTTGGATTGTATTAATTACTTTGCATTTAGTAAAATTATAAATATAAAAAACTGTGCGACTTGATATGAACTATAAACAGTAAGTAGACAAGGGTAAAATAGAAACGTCAATTTAAACAGAATTACTGAACTGTCAGATGCAATTCAATTTCATCTTCCGTTCGTTCTTAGATTTAATATACTTTCTATCTAAAACACTCGATCTTCTTATCTATTTAATCCGTTTTATCTTCTTTGGGGTTAAAAAATGTCGCTAGGTCAAGGCCATCGACCCATGGCGGAACAGTTTGTCATGTTAGTGACAGTCTCCCCCTGTAACGTCCGTTACCACAGCGACGGTTCTATCGCAAAAATATATCAATTCCCACCTTTATTACAAAAAAATATATATGGCAAGAGATTTATTTGTGTGCACTGGCGCATGCTATGCATTATTGCGATTAATGTTAAAAAGTTACAGGAAAACATAATTTTTTAAATTTGTACCCACTTACAGTAATTATTTTTTAACCACCTACGAATGGTTACGCAAATAGTGTTGTTATATTTTGACAAAAATTGTTACTAACCCTCAAAACACCATCTTTATACAGAGAACTCATAAAAGAGTGACAACCACGTGACCTCGTAGTTAGGCCACCCAACTTACATTAGTTGGCTAGACTGTTAACCCAACCCTTGGCGCTCCAGAAAAGCATTAAGTGTATATTAAAAAATAAATCTAATGAAGATTTTACATATGTAAAACGCAAATAAACTCTTTCTGTCAGTAACATAGGCGTCGGCAGAGTTTTATGCAGGGGGTGCAAGAACACGGACGCCGGGCAGACTTTTATGCAAAGGTTGTGGCAAGATTATAAATTAGTATAAAATTTTTACATCTTTAATAGTTCTTGTGCTATATAATGATTTGGGGGAAAATTTCCCTTCTTGCCCTACCCTGGCGACGCCCATGGTCAGTCACAACCAACGCCAATGATTAAAATATTCAAACATGAGATTTTTTTTTTTTTGAGAAGAAGCTTGTTTGTGTTTTGTTTTAGTACATGTCACACGTTTTTATGTTTCTTGAAAATATAGTTTTGATTTGTTTGTAATTAGACTTCATTTTTTTTGTTTTTTGTAAACATACTGTATAGTTGTTTTTTTTTTTCGTTTTTACTAGTTATAGTGTTTTCGTCTGATTTTATAAATTGGTTTAATATTATGCGGTACATTGTTTCAGAAGTGTTTCAAAAGGAATAACGAAATATCCGTTTTTAACTTCAAAGAAATGTTTCTTTTAATAATTTATAAGCCATCATTAAATTGAAAATAGCGCGCGACTGATACTGTTTGTAAAATATTAATGTCCAATGATTATGTTGCTGTAATAT
>JARJDX010116107.1:0-15233 GCA_030264735.1 Gymnusa sp. GC000175 | reverse complement strand
ACCTTGTTCGCTTTCTTCTTTTTCTTAGATTTCCAATTACCACCACTTTTGTTTTATTATAGTTTATTACCAATTTTTTATCATTTAAATACATTCCTGCTCTGTTTATCATAAGTTTTAATTCTTCTTCACTTTTAATGTATAATCATCGGGGAACCCGAGTGTACATATCCATAGCCAAACCAGGCCTAAAAGTTATATTTTCTCTCCTACATATTTAAAGCAATTTTTGCAGACCTTTTGTGTACAAATTGCAATGCAATTACTTAAAAAATGTCAATTTTTTACATTTATAGTTGGTGGTATAAGCAGTCTTCTTTTTCTGGTCAACAGCCTGAGGTAAAAATACTAGAAAAAGGAAGGGTACCTTTTTGCCGTTGGAAGAAAAAATTGTTTCTAAAGGCGGATGAACCAAACATGGTCAATGCCTAAAGATGCATACAGCACCGGAAGACAATGCATGAAAGGCTTGACAAAAAAATGTACACTCTACATCATGAAATTTGGAAAACAAGATCGGCAGAAAAGGAAAATCTTAAGATTGCAAGGCCTCCCAGGTCACCAGTCTTCGAAAGCCTTGCAAAATAACGAAATGGAAGGTAAGCAGGTATCACCATGCCGAAAAGTATATAAAGCAGTTAAAAAAACGAACTAAACTAAATATAGATGTAGTGTATATATCGGTAACAACAAAACCATATATTATTCAGGAAATCAAAATGGTTCGCATCATACGGCGTTGGTATAATTTTAAACAAAAACTTTAACCAATTAGTAACAAATTTCACTCCATATTTGAACAGGTTCATAATGATACAACTAAACACAAACGATGCAAAGGTAAACATCTTTTGCTCCAACCGCTGACCAACCACATAGCAATTTAGAAAGCATCTACAAATGTCTTAAAATCCACTAAAACGTAAGATGTGACAATTACGATAGGAATATTTAACGCAAAGGTAGGAGAGGAAAAAGTTGACAAAAGCATATGAGGTTATGGGTTGGGAGCTAGAAACAAAAGAGGTAAAACACTTTTTAAATTCTGCCAAAATAATAAATTTGTTATAGCAAATATATTGTTCAAATTACCTAAGGGAACAAATGGAGGTCACCGGCGAAAAAAGAGGTACGGATCATAAAAAAAACCAAATCGACTGTATGTTGGTTAGACAAAGAAACAAAAATGCAATTATAACGGCAAAAATGTTTGAAATGTTCCCTAGGGTCGACATAGGGTCGGATCATAATCCAGTAGTTACAAAGATTAGGCTTAAAATGAAACTGGTAAAAATAAGATTAGAAAATAAACAATCGACACTTTTAAGACAAGCGATACAAGCTAAAAATTCCAAAATACTGAAATAGAAAACAAATGGCTTCTGATGAACACATAAATGACTAAAATTTTAAAGATAGTTTTAAGACGAATAAAACGCAATAAGAAGCAATAAAAGACAGAAAAGATCCTAGAACCATAAATATAAAGAAATGGAAAAATAAAAAAACATATAATTAAGCAAACGAAAAAATATGGTTAAGAGAAGAAATGAAAGCGTATTAGAGAAAACATGACAGTTTTAATATACACAAAAAAATTAAAGAAAAAACTAATAAAAAAATAAAACCGGGTATACTCAAAGATGCAAACGAGAAGCTAGTCTTTGTACTAATGAAAAACTAAAGAAATCGACATAATACAAAAATACAATAACGATTTGTAATAATAACAAACAGAAATTAAAGTACAGGGTAACGATTATTTGGAAATACTAAAAGAAGAAATAAAATCAGCTCCAAAAACAACAAAAAGGGAAAAGCAGTAGGCCCAAATCAAATTCAAGTTAAAACTTTTAAATGTATGGATAGATGATGATACCTTAGATATACTGTTGTATTTATTTAACGCAATATTCAAACAAGATATATACACCCACACCTTTTGCGGTAACCCAAAAACCACAAAAGCTAAAGATTGCAGTAAACACAAAACAATATCTTTAATACGTTAACGCACAAATAGAAAAATTGAAGAAGGGATATATTATAGTCAATTTGGATTCAGCAACGGACTAGACACCAGAGAGCGTATTAGTATACAGATGTATGACAATGGCTGTCGATATTTGTTGTGTTGACTTCGAAAAAGCTTTTGACAAAGTAAGACACAAAAATCTAATCGAAATTCTGTAAACGAATAGACAAGAGAGACTTAAGAATAATAACAAACCCTTATTGAAATCATTGCGCACAAATAATAGTGGATAATGAAACCAATAAATAGATATAAGGAGATGAATGAGGCAAGGATGTACCCATATGCCTCCTCTGCTTTTAAATGTGTATAGTGAATCAATTTTTAATAAGCATTATTATTACTATCTAAAAATGAGGGAATAATAATTCTAACAAATTGTTACTCCATCGTAGGCAACCAATCTTACTACCTATGCTCACGCTTATGCTATCTGATAATAGGAGGCGTATGTGGTTTTAACTTTGTAAAGGATATTTTTTGCGTCTTGAACACGGTCGTATAAATAGGTCTGGAAACTCTATTGTTTGACATGAGTCTCTTACGTGTCGTCAAACTCGTAGTCCTTGCTCAGCTACCAGGTGGCGCATGGATCGAAGTATGTTGTCAGAATTAGGCGTTCAATTTTCAAGCCCCGCCAAAAAAAGATTGATTGGTAATACCCGCACATTTTAAGTAAATTACTTTACTCAAATGTTACCTAATACATACATAATTTTATCAACATCCCTCGACTCATGCGCCACCCTTTTGGTACTACGCGACAGTTGACTTCTCTTCTCACATAGGAAACAGCCTGGAGTTTCCAGACCCGTGTATACGACCGTGGTTATTGCTTATAATAAAAGTATTTTAGTAAATTTGGTTTATTTTAGTGAATAGAGCGGCGGCGAAACCAAATACAGCTCTGGTTATGTCTCCATTGTTTTAACTAAATCAATTGTCCAAACACCGATTCTGTAGTAAAATGGGTCAGCTTTAAATTTTATATATAAGCAACATAAGCAAAATTACGAGACTGGTACGGTCTCTATTCGAATCCATTCTTCCGTTCTGCCGACATTAAAATTATAACCAACATGCTAATTTCGAATGTCCGAATCGGAAAAGGTACTAATAGAATAAGAAGCACCCTCTCATCTTATGGAGATAACTCCCGAGAGGCCTAAGTCTAGAATCTTCCACGATTACATAAAAAAACACGCTTAAATAAAAATTTAAGATTATAATTCAAGTATCCTTTTCATTAAGACCAGACATATGTTTGAGTGGCCTGGGCCTATAGGCGGCACACTTTAAATCCGGTCCTGAATATATTTATTACCTGAAAAAGTAACAATACAAAATATTTTAAACAATAGTAAACGTAAATGGGGATGTATTTTATTTACATATTATTTCTCAGCTCAATATCGCATAAAATTGGAAAAAAAAATCAAACAAGCGCTAAAATCCCCTTCTCCAACAGCTATATAACCAAAATAAAATAAATCGTAATATCAAAAATTTCACAATGAAAAGAACGTCTGTAAAAATAAATAAAAACTTGTCAATATTTTAAAATTTTATAAAAATTACATACCAATATAAAATTAGAAGCGATTAAAAGCTTTATAATTCTAAAAAGGGCAAGGGAAAGTACAAAAACAGTTATATTTCATTCCAAGCATTTACAATATATCTTTCCAGCTGAGAATAAAACGAAATTCGCAAAATTTAAGTACCTGCTGGCTCTCTGCCAGTGTAAAGCTTTTGACCATCATATAACTCTTGGCCATTGTTGGCTTACTCAAATAGGTATTCAAAGACTCTAGTCTGATGAAGTATGTTTGAAACATTTTCAAATATTTACATCACAAACATATTTGCGATAGACTAAAGTCTAATCGCCCCTGCCGTGATAAGACAATTTAGAATGACAGTGTTTAAATATTTAGTACCTGAGTTACCCTTTAATCAAGACTTACTAATAGTCTAAAACTTAAGTCACACATTATCGCGCATATATGTGTGAGAGTGTGGGGGTACATGGGAATATAAACAAAACCAAAACAAGTCACAGTTATTTCACGGCTACAAAAGTTTTAGCTGGTTTTAGCAGTAGCTCTATGGCAGTAGCATAAACCGAAGTGATGGCAGGAGCTGTAGCAAGAACTTTTAATAAAATCTCCTCTAGGCGGCTTTCAAATATTTTTTCAAGACATTTATCAAGTGTTCACCCTAATATTATCAAATCATCATTTCCAGATGTTGAATTGCCAAATTGTTCAATTCCTGAGTATATTTTTAACAACATTGGGCAATTTGCCAATAACACTGCATTTGTAAGTATTCAAAAATTTAAACCGTTACTAATAATATTTTATTAAATTTTTGATTGACAACTACTTGATCACATATAATATGTTTAAAAATATTTTTTTGAATAAAAATTAGTTCAATAATTAAAATTAAAATATTGATGTAACGTCCAAATTATTTTATTTAATAAAATTTTTAAAATATTGGCAATAACAATTTTAAAACAATGAGTTGTTAAAACTATTGTATTAACCTTGTAAAATTTATTTTTTTACAACAATTTATTTATACACAGCAATAAATAATTGTAATCATTATTTAAACACTAACATATTAAAAGAAAAGTTTTACAAAAAATTAAAAGCAAAATAAATTACTTTTATGCATAATGCTAGTTATTATAAAGTGATTAATATGATAATATATGTAATTGTTTATAATAATTATATTGCAGGAATGTAGTGTAACTGGAAGAAAATACACTTATGATGATTTAAGAATAAAATCTACAAATTTTAATAAAGCTTTAAGAAAAAAATTAAAATTAAAACAAAATGATGTGGTGGCTGTTCTTCTACCAAACGTTCCAGAATTTCCAATTGCTGTTTTAGGGGTACTTCTAGCAGGATTAAGATTAACAACTATGAATCCTATTTACACGCCAGGTAAATTTTTGCTAATTTAAACATTTATGCATTTATTTGTTAAGTTTTATGTGCTGCAGAGTTGTTTATGAAGCAAACTTATTTATAGGTCCGTCAAGTCAAAAATAACAATTTTTGTTGTTAAAAACCAATGCGATCAATTTACTCATTGTTCAGATTGTAAAAATCTCGAAATCCAAAAAAAAAATTTAATTTTGTTTGTTTTATGCACTATTTTGATATCGGTTTTTTATTTACTAGACAATGAGTCAAAAGTCAATTATTATCTAAAAATAAAACAAAATTGGTGAGATAAATATTGATAACATTATTTGTAATGTTTAATGCTTTATAAAATGCATATTTCGTTGATGAATTTACCAATCATTAAAAGGAAATGGAATTTTTACCATAGTTTATGACGCAATATTATTTATAAATCAAAAATAATTAATAAAATGCATATATGTATATAAATTGATATATAGGTATAGTTTTTTTTAATTAAACTGAACGAGCTAATATATAATAATTGCACATTTTTTTAAACCAGTTTTATTCATGGTTAAATATAAGTTATCACTGCACATGTCGTTGTAAAAAAATTCTAGCGTGTAAAAATAGCTAAGTTTTTTTATAAAATATTTAAAACTTATTTTTTAATAACATAGTAAAAGTGCAAACGTTTTCAATGATTGTTCAACTTGCTAGATTTTGTTATATGCATATAGAACAATCAACTAAACACAATACCAATAAAATTATTGTTAAAGTTTAAATGGCTCTCAAAAAAATTTGTGCGTGTCAAAATGGCTTAAAATTTTGTAAAACATTCAAAATTAATTCCTTAATATTCTGGAGAAATCGCACAATTTTTCAATGTTAGCTAAAGTCACTGGATTTGGTTTTATGCAGGAAAAAAAATTGTTAATAATCCCAATAAAATAGGTGGTAGAGTTTAGGCGTTTAATTTGAGCGTGTCAAATTTGCTCAAAATTATACAAAATATTAAAAATTTATTTCTTAATAACATAGTAAAATTGCAAAAATTTTCAATCTTTGTTAAAGTTGATATATTTTGTTTTACGCAACGTAGAATCAATTAAATAAAATAAGTGACGAAAGTTTGAAGCGTATCAAAATAGTTCAAAATTTGGTAAAATGTTGAAAATCTATTACATACTTAGTAATATAGTAACAGTGCAAACAGTTTCAATGTTGCTACATTTTGTTAAATGCAGGAAGAACGATGAACTAAGAATTATCACAATAAAATAAATGTTTAAATGTATAAAAAAAAAAATAATTATATAATACTTCGCAATGCTTTTGATGTGGAAAGATTAGCCGGTACTAAGTACCGTTGCCCAGGAGACGCCCGAATGTGTTAATTGCACACTCTACGAGGAGGCTCTTTCCATGTCCCCCAATACAAACATTAAAATTTTAGAACTGGCAAAATTAAATTAAACATCATTGCACAAAGTATCAGGTTGAATTTTTTTCAGACGATGTCCTTACCACCTCTGAAATCTTGGTGTTTCCAAATGGCCCAAATTTTGCCATAATCCCTAAGAAATTTCCCATTAATAATATTGTTTCAAGTGTAGCGGCCTCTTTAGGTAGTTTACCAGCTCCTCTAGCAAGTAAAATTAGGCACGAAACCGCAAAAATCATCCGAAATAAATCGTCATAATTGCAATTTAAAATCCTTTGGCAATACCAAACAACAAATTAGGACGCGCGTAACAGAGCTTTGTAGTTTTTTAACATATTACCACATTAAAAGCTCATTTTTAGCCGAACATTCTTTCGATGTAGGCCGTAAAATTGATTTCACCAATGTTTGGTCATTATCTGTAATCCCGCATTATAACAAGTAACACAAAATATGCGAAGCTATTTGGATTTATAATAAATTTAAATGAAGAGCAGGGTTTTGAAATTAGCCCTTTTTCATCAATAAATTCTCACCCCCAGTAGTTTTTCGCCCTATATAAGCTCACATATTCGAACAAGTTATTGGATTTTTTCTTCTTAGGAATGCTCCGTTGACAAAAATCAATAAAACCACGCGACCTAAACGCGAAAGTAAGAAAATTTACATTAATTTCTTATCTTAATTAGTTCGGTTAACAAATTACTTCTAGACAGCTACAAATTTTATTAAAATAAAAGATTTTAAGCTAAAAAAATATTTCTTGGTAAGAAAACCTCAACCTGTCGACACTGATGAAAGCTCAAAATAACTTCATGCACGATTACTTTTACTTATACATTCCCATTTCCGAAATGTAAAAATTCCCAAATAGTATGATTTATTATGACGTTTTTTTAAATTACTTCTTTTAATTATCGATATCGATGTAAAATTTAAAGAACTCATATTAGGTGCTTCTACTTTAGCTGTACCTGCAATAGGTTGCATTTTATTAGCAAAAAACTAAAATAAATTTGTTATTTTTACTATTGAAAGTTATTTCTAGTCTTACCGGTACTTAATGAACAATTTAAATTGAAATAATGGTACTGTCATTTCCGGAATTATCTAAAATGTAATAATAATTTGATGCAAAATATTATTGTTTTTTTATTATCATTTTTGCTAATAATAATTATTTTGATCATTATTTGGTTGAAATATTGTCAAGGCTGACAATTTGTGTACATAGATAATTACTTTTATTCCAAAATATACGATGTAGGAACAAAAGTAAATTTGTTATGGATAGTTGTTAATTTTAACGTTAATTTGTAGTACAATTAAAATTGGCATAATTTTTTACAGTTATTATTTTTGTAAACAATTAATTTGATAAAAGAAACAAAAGCTAAATAATACCTAATTATTGATTTTTTTTATATATTTATTATTTTCATTCTACAGCCGGTTATGATATCCTAATCCTAGTGCTTATCACTGTAAGTAGGCTAACAGTATCTTGATCCCGAGTTCGATTTCTGGCAAGTGTGTTTGGTCTTCACAATTGTGCCTTGAACCTGATAGCTGAGTGATAAATACGAGAATTTGAGGTGATTTCTTTAATGGTTTTTAAAACCTTGTCCATAAATAGTGGTACATATCCAAACACACACCCAGACTTTTTTATTTCGGTTAATTTTGGTTCAGGGGACCTTAAAAAGTGTTTTTCCACCGAAATTTAATTTTTATTGCAACATTTTATCTTACTATCGTAAGAAAAAGTAAAATAATATTGGGTAATAGCGATGAGCTTCATCCATTAAATTGAATTAAAAAAATAACTACTAAATATTAGACATATTTATTCTTCAGTACATGAAACTACAAGAGTTACCTGATGATATAACTGCTTTTTATTCACTTACACTCGCTTCACCTTGTGCTTTGTGTGTATTGACAACGGTTCTTTAATATCCTTGCTCTTGACTTGCTGCCCTAGTCGCCCAGTGGCTACAATTTCCACAATTATTCAATGCTTGTTATTAAAACCAAGTATATAGCAATTATATTTTTTGCATCTAAACCTCAAAGTAATTGACTTAACTAATATCAACCATAAACTGCTTCTGTTGTTTCTAAGAAAATTTAGGAAACAAAAGAAAATTATTTTTTTATCAATATAATAACGTTATCTATTAATGTTATCCTCAATGGTCATTATGGGATGCTTAAAGGTATTTATTGATTTTGCAATTTTGCTTTGATTTTGCAATTTTAAAAATTTATTTTATTTATTAGTCAAGTAATGTTTTAAAGAAATTTTAATAAATACTTTATTTCTATTGGTTGAAGATATTTTAAATTTTATCTAATTCGCCTCTATTTAAAAAATTCATTTTAATTATTGGTCAACTAAAAATTTTAAAGTAATTTTAATAAACAGTTTATTTCTATCGGTTGAAGATATTTTAAATTTTATCTAATTCACCTCTATTTTAAAAATTTATTTTATTTATTGGTCAACTAAACGTTTTAAATAAATTTTAATAAATAGTTTATTTCTATTGGATAAAAATATTTTGAATTTTATTTAATTCGCCTCTATTTCTCTGATTGTTTTGCAAATACTTTTTATTGAATACAAAAAAAGGGTTAAAACTGTTCTGCAATAGAATTAAAAAATGCAAGTAGCAATTATTTCCAGGAATATTCTGTAAAAAAATGTAGACAGTTCACAAATAAACAATATATCTATCATTGAATGAAGTGTAAATAATTTCAAAAACGTATACAAATTGTTGTTAGTAAGATTACGAGTTTTTAAACTTTAAACTTTGCAAATTTAGATAGGATCATAAATGTACTTACTTATCAATGTAAAGTATGTATAAATAAACTAAAAACTAAATTACGCAGCTCCGGAACACTTATCATTTACCTAGATATATAATTATAAGTACATGTGTACTTTATATAATTAAAACTAGCATGTGCATGATTTGGCATATTTCAAAATACATATAGATTTAGGACAAAAAATCCAGGAACAATCGATCGATTGTCTTTGTTTTTTTAAATATTTATTTGGATACCTACACAAAAATGAAAATTCCGGTCGTAATATTTTTATTGTTTATAAATATATGGTTTTAGGTCAATTTTATAAAAGCACATTCTTCACAAACGCACCTATACTAATATTTTACTAAAAATTAAAATAATTAACCAAAAAATTATAATTTTTGGAGTAATAGTACATAGGTCCATATATAAACTTGTAATTAACAGTTATAAATTCATTTTATTTCCAATTTATCAATTTTATCCATTAGGGCATTTATTTCCTCCCGCCATTTGTGTTCTTTCCCGGCTTCCAGCTCCGTTCTTTCCATTTTTATTTCTTATAAAATAACGTAATAAAACATATTCATTTCAAATTTAAGCACGCATTATTAAAACCTAAATATATTTTTTTCTTTCAGATGAAATAAAAAAGCAAATGTTAGACTCCGGAGCTAAAGCTCTTATAACTTTGTCGGAGCTTTATCCGGTGGTTAGTACTGCAATTGGACATGACATTCCAGTTATAACCATCAACGATCAGGTAAATTTGATAAATAATGTATTTTAATTTTATTTACCTTACGGCTTTATTGAATATTAATATTTAAAATGATAATGAGTACCTTGTTTTAATTACTGGTTCAAAGTACTATTTTTTAATTTACAAAAAACATATTCAATGTTAAAATTGATTAAGTACAGTTCAAATTTAAAGGAATTTTGTCTGTCAAGAATAAATAATTTATAAAATCAACTAAAATGGCTCATTTGAAGAAAATGGATCTTAATATTTTTACCCTTCAATACTCATAGTCTATTCTACAGTATTTCTATTTGCTGTGAATTACTCTTTTTATTTATTATTTTTAACTCAAATTAGGTAAAATAATTATATTTGAATAAATGCCAATATTTAATACGAGTATGTTAACATAAACACAATTATGTAATAAAAACTAACTGTGATAAAAATGTTTTCTGTGGTTAATTACGCAATTGTGTTATTTTTAAATTTTCTTAAATAGGCAATAAATAACCAAAGTACATAATATTAATAAAAGCAACAGCTGTGATTTATATTTACAGTACACAGAAACTATTTATTTGTTTTTAATATTTCAATATCAGCTAATCTTTCTATTTTAAAAATTGTTGATCTGCGATAGCGGCATAGGTGCACGCACTACTCTTGACATGATATAATAATAATATGACTTTCATATACTAGGTCCAAAAGTCATGGTTTCAATCTAGACATTGTAATTATTTTGATTTATTGATAAAAAAACATACCTGAATATTCATAATACATTAATACTTCACATCATACCAATGACAAATATTTCTAAGCAATAATTTCTTTTATTATTATAGCTTATAACAAAAATTATACAAAATAAAAAAAAGAATCAAAATTATCAATCAATCTATCTGAAATAGACTATTAGGTTCAAATTTTATTTGACTACCCACGGATAGTAACAGGTTTTGCCGCGAAAAGTTCAGAATTGTTTCATTTTTTGAAAAAAATGGAAAATCACCAAAGGGTGCTTCGCTTAAACATTAATTTTTTTCCTCCCACTCATCTTGTTATGCACGTTAAAAAAATAATTTACTTAAATTTTCAGCTAATTTTAAGAAAATGTTTACATAAAAAATGTCCAATTTCAAATTCTGACTTTAAGCGATCTCACAAGAAATGCATTGGAAATTAAATTTGCCATATGTCTAAAAATTTTAAAATTCACTTTCACATTTAAAATCAGTAATTTATTTACTACCAATAACACAAAATTTCGTCAATTAACAATAATTTTTGAAGTGAGTGGTAAGAATTGGTGGTTTCGAAAAACCAAAAAGTCAAAATGATCAGTTGATGTAAAATTTACGTATCATGTGCAAAATTTATCTAGCAACCTATTGGTGTTAATAGTTTTGTCTCTAAAATTCGCAATTTTGCTAAAAGTTTCAATTTTTAAGAAAAATGCAAAAGCAACAATCTAGACATTGCAGAAACTGAAACTGTTCTTCACGCGAAAAAACTGGTCTACTACACCCAATATTATTTGGGCATAACTATTTGTACTAGTTAACTAGTCATCGTATTATTAATATGCACATTTTGAATTGTTATTCAAGTTACCATAATTTCAGCCAGCGTCAAGAACTCCAGACGGAACAATAAGTTTTAATGAATTTTGTGATACCAAATATGATATGCCAGATGTTTACATAAATAATCCAAACGACACAGCTGTAATGCCGTATTCCAGTGGAACAACTGGTCTCCCTAAAGGCGTTAAACTATCCCATCGAAACATTGTTTCTAACATAGAACAATTCAAAGCGCCAGATTTTAATGTATTACAAAAATCTCAAGGTTAACCTTACCAAATTTCTTCTTGCAAAAATATTAACCTATGATAATATTTTACAGGAATATGCCAAGATATTGTACCCGCTGTTTTGCCAATGTTTCATATTTATGGATTTACAGCCTTGTGCTGTGCCACTATGGTTTTGGGGACTAAAGTATATACAATGTCTAGATTTGCTCCTGAACTATACGCAAAATTGTTGTTGGAAAAACAACCAACAGTTTTATTTGCTGTACCACCCATTAGTAAGCAGTATTTACTTAATTTTAAATGTGGTATTTATTAAATTATATTTCCAGTTATATTTTTGTACTCACATCCAATGATAACAAATGAACATTTGAAAAATGTGAGAATGGTGTTATCTGGAGCTGCACCATTGGGAGCTTTGGATGAACAGAAATTAATAGAAAAGATTGGAAGACCAGTTTATGTTGCACAAGGTAAGAGAGATCTGCTCCCTCACATTTCTGATGCGGATATAGTCGCCATATTTGCACAACATCGCTGAACGTGCTCTAAAAGAACCCGCGCACTGATTAAGTGGTATTGTATGTTTATAAAAAAACTCGTGAAACGCAACTGTACAATGTCCACTCACTTCTGACTTTGGTATAACTGCCCCATTTGTATACCGCTTCTCGAAATCTGATTGATCCTACAACGGAACCGCATTAAAAATAACTTGTAGAATGCAACTCGAAATTTTTATTAGAAAATCAATGTTTTACTTGGTGCACACCAGTTTTTTAATTGAAAACGCTGTCTTAACAATTAAATAGCAAAAAAGCAACAACTTTAGACACCTACCTAAAAAGTGAATTTTTAACATAGGCTATCATTATACCACATTTATTTTAAACAAAAGCACGTAAACACAATAATACACAGCTGATAGTCATTAGACGATATTAATACATATATTACTCGTATTTAAAGTACTTTGAATGGTCCCAAAATAAACTGAATCCGGCCACGAACGCTCACTACAGTACGACTCTATCGAGATGTTCACGTGCGGATCACGCGTTGAACATTGTTACGCGCGCTCCCTACTGAAAATTAATGATTATTTTCCACAGGTTATGGTTTAACAGAAGCATCACCAGTCGCAATAATGATTCCATATACACAAGGACCCAAGCCTGGATCAGCTGGAAAAGTGTTACCAAACACCACGGTGAAAATTATGCCAATAGATGATCCAAACGGCGAACCATTAGGACCTAATCAAACCGGGGAATTATTAATCAAAGGTCCACAAGTAATGTCGGGATACCATAACAGACCTCAAGAAACTGAAGAGACATTTGTTGATGGATGGTTAAAAACTGGAGATATGTTTTATTATGACGAGGATAAATATTTTTATGTGACTGATAGAATTAAAGAGTTAATTAAGGTGAAAGGTTATCAGGTACCTCCAGCTGAATTAGAAGAAATACTTCGTCATTATCCTGATGTTAGTGATGCGGCTGTTATTGGTATTCCACATGCACAGCATGGTGAAGTTCCTAGAGCATATGTAGTTCCTAAGAGTAATGTAAAATTAAACAAAGAACAATTGAACGCTTTTGTTGAAAGTAAAGTAGCAGACTATAAAAAAATAAGAGGAGGAATTGAAATAGTTGACAGCATACCAAAAAATCCGTCAGGAAAAATATTACGTCGGCAATTAAAATTACAATATGAAAAAGATGGAAAATAATTTACATATTTTATCATGAAACAGGGTTAATTTTTAATTATTTTATATTTTTTATTAATAAAATAAAGTATTTTTATATATAAATATGTATGCAAAAACGCATTCCACTTTCATACAACAATAATTTATTTAAATAAATATTTTTTTAACAACTTGTATAAAACATTTTAATTAATTAACATTTTGTAAGTTTGCGTGGCTTGAAATTTCTTGGAAAGTTTGATGTTTTATTAACTCTTTAAAATGTCCCTCTTCCAAAAGTATTAAATCATTATAAGAACCTTTTTCTACAAATACACCATTTTCCAAAACAGCAATTAAGTCTGCGTTTTGGATAGTTGATAGTCTATGTGCTATTGTTAAAACTGTGCGACCTTTCATAACTCTTTCCAGAGCTTCTCTTACTAAATGTTCAGATTGGGCATCTAAAGCACTTTCAAAAAAAAATACAATTAGCATAAATCATCTTCACACAGTAATCTTACCTTGTAGCTTCATCTAAAAGTAAAATTTTTGGATTTTTTATTAAAGCCCTTGCAATAGCAACTCTTTGTTTTTGACCACCACTTAACATTACACCCCTTTCCCCAACTAATGTGTTAAAACCATCCGGTAATTTTTTTACAAACTCAAAAACATTTGCTTCTTGTGCAACAAGCATTAAGTCTTCATCTGATACAGTTTCTGGATTTTCTGCCCCATATAAAATATTTTCTTTTATACTACATGAAAAAAGTATTGGTTCCTAAGAAATTATTATTTTGTAAAAATCTTTGTTTATTTTTAGCATAATTCGGGTGCCTTTAAACCTAGGCCATTTATGTTGGTTTATTCATCCAGGATTTTCCAGGATAGTGCGGGATTATATCACTAGGTGTCGCATCAATAAACGTACCGTAAAATGTCTGGCTAGTACGTATGTATTGTTAAGTTAGGTTAGGTTAGATAAGGGAGTCTTATGGATTGATTCTTGTACAATATGGATACCCTAAATTTACCTCAGCACTTGGACCACTTTTTCCAAATTTTCGATTTTATTGGCTTGTTGTGGATACATTACAATGAAATTGCAATACTTTAGGACAAAGGTTTTAATTTATGACTTACTTTTGATTCAGAAATCTATTGACGATTTAATGGCACTAGATTCAAAGGCACTTTATTTAATAAAAAAAAATCACCTGACTGACGGTTCCAATGTGTTTTCTAAGCCAATTGGGGTCCAAATCTTTAATATTATACTCATCCAATAATACTTCACCGAAATCTGGATCATACAACCTTAATAATAATGCGGCCATTGTACTTTTACCTGATCCACTTGGTCCAACCACAGCCACAGTACAACCTGGTTCAATTTTAAGATTTAAATCCTGGAATATATTGATTTCCGGGCGTGATGGGTATGAAAATTTTATATTTTTAAATTCGATGCAACCATTGGGTAAAGATATTGGTATTAAACCACCTAGAAAAAATTATTTAATATCTAGATTTTATATATAGTAAGGTCGAAAAGTTTCTGACCAGAGTATGTTGCGGAAATTTTCGAGATTAAACCTCTTATCGATTTTTACGAAAATATTTCAAGACATTCTAAAACCATTTCCAAGAAAAATATTTGAAGTTAAACGACCTTGAACCATTTTTAAGGAAAACGTCCAACGGCTTGAAGAAGTGT
>JARJDX010116103.1:0-12053 GCA_030264735.1 Gymnusa sp. GC000175 | reverse complement strand
TTTTTTTTGTTGATGTCGCTCTGTTTCGTAAAACATTTATTAGAGTTGACAGAGCCTTAAAAATTAGGTAATCAGTTTAAATATTCGCGTTAAAATTCACATTGATTTGCTAAAATATTGGAAAAGGTATTTTAGCTTGCTCTTTATAAATCTAAATAAAGCATTTGAACGAGTCTAAACACATCTGCATAGCTAATTATTTATGATAATACTATATTTTGTTTATGTTTACATTTATCCTATTAATCCTACCAATGTTATAAATGCAAAAGTTTAGATGTTTGTATATTTGGATGTTTGTTACTCAATCACGCCTTAACAGATTTGGATAAAACTTGGTGGATGGGTGGTCTATGTCGTGGATTAACACATAGGTTACAAGTTTGTAAAGTGGCCTAAACCCAAAAGAAGAAGGCATAAATCTCAATAAAATTCGTATTACAACCGTCATTAATATTTTTATGTGTCAAAACCCTAAAATGGCGCTCATAGCAGCGCCATCTTATGGGATAATATATGATTAGAAATATCCCAAAAAATGAATAGTTCCTTAGGGAACAACTAGGTTAGGTTATGGTTGCGGGTGTCCGTGCAACGCCAGGTAAAAACAGCTAGTGTATAATATAAACATAAAAATCTGTGTAACCATTTTTTTGCGATGTTTATAAAGAAACTAAGAGTTTTCAAAATCAAGGTTTCGAGTCCCCTTATACAAAAAAAAAGTAGTTCGAGGTGTCTTTCCTTCAGTGTCCACTTTACAAAATAATAATTTCATATTAGCTATATTATCAAAATAAAATAACTCTCATAATTACTTTGCAGGTGATACCTACATAAACATTGAGTGATTATTAATAGAATATTTTTATAAAATCTTAAAGAACTTCTGAATTTCGAACACGCACAGACCATAAACTACACGTTAATTTCCGGATTATAAATGCATTTTTTTGTAAATGATTCCTTATTTTTAGAGAACTTGAGGGACGGTCTCCAAGACCTTGTATTATAACTAGCAGTGGTGTTCGGAATTCAGAAATGCTACTAATCAATACACCGATAATGTTTAACAGTTCTACATTTAAAAATAAACATTAAATCAGCCACGAATGCCAACTCACGTATTCAATTTTAATCAACCGATAGTTTTGTCAATAATTCTTGAAATCTTGGCAAAAATTCGCTTTCTTACACATTTTTATCTCTTGATATATCAAAACTTGATAATTAATAATATTATATGTGTAAAATCTTCTATTGATTAAGATTGAGACGCAAGTGCGGTTTATTTATGTACTCCTTGAATTGGTTAAAGATATCGATACCTCAAATTCTCCTTCTTAAAGAAATCAATCATCAAACTAACATTTTTTTGTTATAGAAACTTGCGCCGATACTAATATTGTAAACTATCAGTGACTGAAAATATTTTATTACATTGTTTGACGATCGACCGATCTAAAAGGCCTACTGGACGATCGCAATCAACTTTTTCGCCGACCCTGGTATATACTAGATGGCTTTACCAGTTATTTTATTAATATCGTCATTTCTATTTTAAAGATACTTCCATGGAACCATTCCTAAGCCAATAAAATAATTAAAAGATGTAAGGCACAGGCGATGAAAAAAATTATAAAATTGAAAATTGTATTCAAATAACTAGACATAAAAACTCTGTTTGCGGTTATGTGGAGGTAAAAGCAAGACAAAAACAAGGAAACAGAAATAAATAACATAATGCCTAAAATATTGATTTAAGCATATCCGATCTTAGCACATTTTAAAATCTATAATAAAATTAAAAAGTAAACGTGGAAAGTCGACCAGACAAATCAAGAACCAAAATATTAGTCAAAAAACGTGGTATGAATAGTATTTCGAAATGCTGTGAAAAAGTTTTTAAGTGGGAACCCTTTCCCTATATATATTCGCTCCCTAGCGAATATATAGAAAGTAACGTGATGAACATCAATGAGCGGATATTAAGGACTAAACATGGATCTTCCAGAAAGTCCAAGAAAATATAAAGTGATATTCTCACCAAACAAAGAACGAAAAAGAAACAGGTTAATTTCTAATTAAAAAAAAGATGCTTTAGCTTAAAAATGCCTAAATAATAAAATTTACACCACTTAAAGAAATTTCTTCCTTAAATTTTTTTGCTTTTAGGTTGAAATTGCTCTTAATCTAAACATTATGGCTTCATTACAGATTATTTAACAGAATTTAGAAGTAAGAAATAAGCATATAAAGTATATTTTTGTATTAATCAATTAAAAAGTAAAAAACTTGTTTGCGAAAAAAAATATTACAGCACATCAACTTTTAGCATCTCTGTAAAAAAATCTACATATATCAATGTTCTAAAAAAAATATAATACCTATGTATCATGTAATAGGAGGTCACACAATTAGTCAAAATATATCTATTTTTTAATTAATCTAAATATTGCATGTTTTTTTACAATTGCACATTTGACTAATTGTGCACAATAAATGACTAATAATGTATAATAAGAGATCAAGAAAAAACCCTGACGTTTGGCTTTATATAAGCCATTCATCTTTTAGTACGTTTTCGTAAATTTTGTATATGTACGTTGTGAGTAAAACGTACATGTTTAATCAATAAATAGCCATGCTTAAATTTTTTAGAACAAATTTGACAAGAAAATGAAGGTCCTTTTCCACAATCTAATCTCAAATGTCGCCCAAGAGTTTTCTTCTGGCAATACGTCTTTGAACAATTGGCGCAGCCATATCTAACGCCATTGTTAAACACTTTAAGATTTCTATATTCTTCAATCGACGACGCGTACAAAATTAAATCTGCAACATAAATTTTAGTTGCAGAATAATTATGATCTCAATTTTGAACTATCCACAAGCACTACAAAAAACAACAATTACAAACGAGACATTCCAAAAAAAAATTCGGTATTTATATTAAACAAATTTATTAATTTTTACAAATATATACAAAAATATACAAAATTTACAAGGGATGCGGAACATTATTCTGCCATTGGCAACAGTTATTTTCTACGTGTCGTTGCATCTGCTGTTTTTTCTTAAAACCTTTGTTACAATAGGGACAAAAATGCGACGGAAATTTTCCACATTCTTCACGCTTATGGTTACAAAGATTGCTTTGATGCTTATAAGTCCTATGACATCTATCACATTTAAAACGCTTTCCTTGATTCGCAAATTCCATTTGATTTAAAAACCCCAAACATTTTAAATCAAGAATTGGAGGATTTGAGATTAACATTCCTAAAATACTTCTCCTTTAATACATTCAAAAATACTATCAGAATTATATAATAACCTTAGAAATAAACGAAAAAATTTAAATTCAAAATTGGATTGTTGAATTTTTTTTAACAAAGATATTATTTTGCCTTAGTTTTATTTGGAATTTAGCAGAGTAGTTACTTTTATGCCAAAAAAACTGTTTATTAACTTTTTTAAAGAACCAAGAACAATTCCTCCCTTACAGACCTACCTATTTAACAGTTTTGGTATTACTTGTCTATGCTGGGATTTGTGACATGCTCTTTGGTATTACCTTTCTCAGTCTTGATCTCTCTTTCGCGTGGAACAGAATTCATTTAAAATAGACATTTGTAATCTTCAAGCCTACATATTTCGTTTATAAATTTAATCGGTATTGTACTTTGTACCTCCCATGGTATAACACTTGTACGATAAGGAAGAGCATGATTCTTATTACGCTTCTCATTTATCAAGCAATGGATTTATGGGAACAAAAGTGAGGGGCGCCTGCAATCTCAAACATTTTACTCAAAGAACAACTCATGAAAGAAAATACATAAATTATTCTTAACTAAATTAAAAGAAAACTTTCAGAAGAAAAAATATATTTGTCTTATTACAATGGAGCTTACAATATATATATTTAATAAATAAGTTAAACATTACAAAAATATTTCAATCAGTCTAAAGTTCCAAAACTATATCTAAAAATATCAGCCTTTACACTTGGCACTTTTGGTCACTCGTTGCATATAATACTTTACAACTTACTTTACAGGTATAAATCTTAAATTATTTCAAGTAATAAATAGTTTTTATAATATAATTATAGTATATCTAAAATAATGGCACATTATTATCAGTCGTTTTTTTTCATAAATAATTACTAAAGATTAATTTCTATGAAAATAATAATCCATGGGTCGAAAGACTGCGGTTGTTAGCCCTTTGGCGAAAAGGAAAAAAGTTAATTTAAATGTTTTATATTTTTATGTTTGTATGTATTATTTTTAGTTTTTTCTTTTTCCAATAAATTCAATTATTTTTATTAAATTAATAATCCATGCTTACACAAAGTAAATTTTTAAATTATTTGAAAATTTGTTAAGTTATCCAATTCCACACCATGTCTGCTAAGCATATGTCTAGAAAGATGATATTTTCTCCTAAACATATTTAAACACAACTTGCATTTAAATTTAGGAGCAACGTCGATGCATTCTTCTTTTTCATGTCTATACAGATGTCGTTTATTTTTGTAGCTTTTGGAGCACTTTTTGCAATGAAATCTTTTCTCGGAATCTGTTTCAAATTCTTGTGAACACATTTTAAGCACGGGAACGACCAAATCGTAAGGATGGGCATTTTCTTTCATGAACGAAAACTTATCGTTATTGAACCTTGTAGAACTATGAAGATGCGATTGAAAATATTTTTGTGAATGTTCTGAAACATAAACTTTTAAATATTAGGCATTTTGAAAATAATAATTACTTCACAATAGAACCTACTAAAAAACAAGCACATACTTTTCAAAATCTAGCTACTAAAACTACTTTAACTACAGTTTCAGGTAATTCCAATTAACAAAGGTATTTTTTTTAAGGGAGACTAGTTATTTCTTAAAATATAATCTATAATTGGCTTTCAACTCATTGGTATCTTTCTTGCTTGTAAGGGAGTATGTACTAAAGCAGAGTAATAACAGACCTCTGGAAAGGCAATATTATGGTTTAATATTTTATATTATACCATAATGTCAACACTTTAGTGATCCAATTAAAAGTCTGTGAAAATGGACAATATATTGTACCATATGTGGGTAATATATTATGGCGCTTCGCTTATTGTTACAAAATAATAAATAATTATATCAGTATACCTATTTCCTTTTTCTGGACCAATTTTTAATCCACGTCTTCTGCCTCCTCGAATAATATAGTGCAAAATATTATTATATGAAGAAGTTGGGTGTTAAGAGTAAAAACAACGCAGAGTCCTTCTGCTTTATATTTTTTAAAATGCATTGTACTTTGATTTTTATACAGAGTTAAAAAATATATGAAGGATTAAAAAACTAAACCTATCAAAGTTTTTGTCATAATACTACAAATGTTTGAAGACACAAACAGACACGTTTTTTGGGTTACGCGTAACTAACTCTCCTCACTTTTTTGTTAAAACCGTTCATGTGATTTTACCATTACGTAAGCAACTCAAGTTTGATGGTATGGTGTTTCTGTGATTGCAATACATGCTGCTTTCTTCGTATCGCACGCTGCACGATAACAATGGATAAACTTTTCCTATAGACTAAAATTTATTGGTTTATACATAAAAGCAACATATAAATACCGACTAAATGTAATGCCACATTTGAGAGTTCCAAGTGACACAACATTATTTCACTCTTTCACACTACGTCTCACAGGGGTCGGCGGTATTCTTTAGACTAAAGTAGGGGTCCTGTTTATCCAAAAAATTGTGAATCATTGCATAGGACTTTATATACCGATGAAACCCTAAAATGCTTAATTACAGTTTTGAGTTTAATTTTATTGTAGGTTCAGATTTTATGAAAAAAAAAACGAAACTTTTCTTTCAAATTTTTTTTGTAATTTTGTTATGTGGCGCTCCATACACAAAACAACAAATCTCGGGATATTTTTTTCTGTATTTACAGCGCCCTCAATGATGATTACAAAAGAGTGTTTAAAATAAAAGTGATTCATTATTTACTTCACAATCTAAGACTGCAATAAAAAGTGGAGGTTTTCATTTAAAAGTTTAAAGGAAAATTTATACTTCCAAGTGGGTGCCCCCTCTTTTTATTGGAGATTCAGATTGTGCGGAAAAAATAAATGATTTTTACTTAAAACACTCTTTTGTAATGATCGTTGTAAACGCGAGAAATAAAAATCACAAGATTTACTTTTCTTGCATATACAGCGCCACCTACCACAACAAACTTTTGTAAGTAAAAGTTACGTAATTTTTCCAGCAGTACCTTTTTTATTCAATATTTTAAAGTTTTGGAAAAACCCTGTATATAACTGATATATTTTGATATGTGATGGATGCATTTCAAGTTTTAGTAGGCGATGCAGAACTTATAAAGAATAAATTGTTAAAATCAATATTAAAAAAAATCCATGTAGCCAACTAGATACTATATTTTTATGTCAACATATAAAAAATTAAATAATCTTATTAACATGACCTAATAACTTTTTTAGGGATAATAAACAAAAATTATTCATACAGAAAATTTTATTAGAACAAAGTTTAATGTTAAAACCCCACAACTATATAAAGTGAGTTTTTTCAAAGCATGGCACACAATAGCCTTTTTCGCATGCACTGCACATATAAGTAACTTTTTTTGCTTTTAGGTGTGCCATCTTTTGCCCTTTTGCACCCTTAATTTTTGAATAACAATTAAAACATCTTAACTGTTTGTGCCTTCCTTTTGATTTAGGTGTTCTTTCTAAAATATGAACTCCTAAAATAAGATGCAAAAAAATTAGTGTTTATAATTTTTTTAGTCTTTTAATGATTTAACCCTATGCCAATTATTTTGTTAAATTGTAAAACTATCCCAAAATTATAAAGCGTGCAAAAATGTTGCGGTCTTTTATGAACCATGCTATATTTATATATATTACAGTATATTAGCTACTGCATTTATTAAGATTTTATCCTTAACTGGCTATTGTATACATATTTCTAAAGGGTCGTTATTTTTTATCCCAATGACAAATGACATTCCATTCCCCAGGGATTGAGCCCGGAATCTTTTGAACCCAAACTTGATCTGCCACTACGCTGCGTTGTTTAATTATTATTATTAATTATATAAATACGCTTATATGGGATTTAATAATTAGTTGTATTTACCTCTCAAGTAAACCGATCATAAATAATTAGTAAAATTAGTATAAATAATAATTATAAGAATGCTAAATTTGGTCGTGTAGGAAAAAAAGGTTGAGAAGCGCTGGACGTATTAAAGTAGTATAATAATTTAAATTTTTATCCATTTATTTATTAACTACAAGCAGATTGAAATAAGAAAATATAAAAAGACACACAATTAACTAAAGTTTATATTAATTTTTTTTAATTTATTTTTAGTAATTGAAAATAATGACTGAATGAATTAATAGTAAGGCTATAAAAAGCAAAAAACAATTACAAATTTTTGTGTACTATATTTATATCAATAAAATTATTAAGAAAATTAAAATTAGAGTGTTTAAATTTATTTAGTTTCACACTAAAAATTTTAAAATAATATTATCATCTGAATTGACAACTAAATAAATGTCCACTTGTTGATTTACGTCCAGTTCTATAAAGCTTAACGATTTGAATAAATTGACGTGTGATATTATTAATAACAATATCATAAAAATGTCACATGTCAATTTATTCATATCGTTAACTAACTACACTTCATGGAACCAGCCCTAAATGATTAATACAATTGATACAAATATTGATACAATCATAGGTTAACGACCATAGATCTATCAGTTCTACCTTGTAGGCTGTGTATATTTTGTGGTGTGTTTGTTGATAAGTGAATGATGAGATGAGTTGTAAGATTCAGGAATAAAATTTATGTATGAAAGGAATTATTGGATTACGATGGATGCAAGTTTTAGAGAAAAATCAGAAGTTAATAAACCACAATACATGTACACAGGTAGTACAACAGTGTACAGCTGAAAAGGCAGGTACACGAAATAACAAATAAGTAACTATTAGTAAGTAACAGAATGTTTAATCATTGTATCATTATAATAATTATAATTATAATCGGGAACATTATGTTTCTCTAGCACCATAACCTTTATGGACCTTGGTCTCCTATCAAATGTTTTCCAACGTCTTCTTTCACAGCCCAATCGCATCAAGTTTCTTATTTTCATTGATTTATGAGTCGATAGACCATCTGTTTCCACATCCATCACTTGCTCTTCCCTCGGTAATCTTCCAATCCACCATTGCCTTGGTATTTTCGTTTTTTGATTGCGTATTTCATTCCAAAACCACCTTAACCGCTACGCCTTCACTAGTCGCACACATAACTCTCGCCACCGATCACCGGTTATATTTCATGGTTCATGCAAATTATCCAGACACATTCCTTCACTAATATTCTGCACACGATAATTTTCTTGCTAAAAGTTTTAGAACCTCTGTTATACTAAAACAATATTTAAGGCTAGAATAGATAATTAAATAAGGAATTATTAAGGTGGAAAATATTTAAAGGTTGTATTGTGAGGAATTAAGAATAAGGTTTCGGTAAGATTCTTTGGCCCCAAATGGAGATAAAGTGTTCTATAATTGATTTTGTAGGATTAGTGTTGCTAACGAAATAGTGTTGGAATTAGTGATTACTGATTATACTGGAAGAATATTGTTTTCGAAGTTTTATAGGAGTAGTGAAAGTAAAGAACCTTGCTCTGGGTAGATTATCGAGTTTCCAATGATATGTTTTAACTTGATGATGTTTGCAAAGGAAGATATTTAGATGGTACATTATGCTTAAAATAGGTCACTTTCTACAAAAAATTATTATACTTTAGTTCATAATTGTTTTTGGATTTTTTTTTAATTACCTCCTCTAATTTAAACAAACAAAATAAATTACAAAATTAATAAATAGATTTAGTTTTCTACGAATGATTTTGTCTATTCTACAGGATAAGTGTATTTACAAAAATTATTTGTTGGCCAGTAACAAGGTCATTAACATTTCTGAACATTTATTTGTGAAAATTAACCACGTTTTTTACATTAGTGGTAATAATAAAAAAACTAAAATATAAAAGCGTGAACCTTTTCGAAGCACTTCCAGCAATATCCTTTGCTACACGCCTTGCACCATTTTATAACTTTTTTTGCCTTTTGTGCTGCTATGGTAGACCCAAATACTTCTTTTATTTCAGTGTAACAATTTATACATCTTAATTGTTTGCGTCTTCCATTTTTTAGCGTTCTAGGGGTGCTTTCTAAAAAGTGTTTTCCTAAAATAATTTATGTTTAGTATATTGCTGTAGTTTCTACGTATTTTTTCCGAATTCGAATATTTGGTATCTTATATTTTAAATAGTTTTACATAGGAAAGATCCTAATGACCTTAAATAAAATAAAACTAAGAAATTAAATTACAACACAGTACACCTATGCGCAAGGCAAAATCATGCTTTTATTGCGATACTTTTAATCACTACAGTATTAACTATTGAGAAAATCAAACGTAGAGTTAATAAATTAATAAGCGGTTGAGCCCCTTGCTGGCTTTTTATCATTGAGTCTGCGGATGATTTAAATCTCAAGCATAATTCTAGACAAATCCTACAAAAAATAAAAATAAGAAAACAATTTTTGAATTCCTGTTTTTATAATAAACAAGATAAACTTTCCAAATATTTATAAACACCAAATTTAGTCCAACTAAATTACATTTCTCCTCCCAGGTACACCATTTTTTATTTAATTATTACTGCAAAATTTTCGACCAATCCGAAACAAAAATAAAATGGATATTTAGTGATGCAGAAAAATAGCAATCAATGCACTTTTTTACAATGTTTGCGTTGAGATTTTTTAGACACATGCTCATTTCAAAATTTATTTACGGAGTACTCTTTTCGTAATTGTATTAGTTGACAACCTCTTAATATTATCTAACCACTAGATAGCAAAGCGATTTTCTGTCGATCTCCAAAACCCAACACAAAATTACGATTAAGACCTTAAAACTTAAAGAAATTTTAAAATTTGATGCTTATATAATTACCCAGTTATAAATAAATTGAACATAAAGCTACAAGAGCTAAAATTGCGGTTATAAGTACCATTCCTTATATATTTTTTAATTCAATATATAATAGTGAAAAATATGCAAAATTTAATTGCATCCAAACAATTAAAATGATTTCAAAACCTATATAAAAATTATACAATATATCAAGTCATGTAGTCATGTAATGTCGGATTATTCTCGTTCAGTTTTTGCGCTACATGCGGCATTGCTCTCATGCAGGAGAGTGGGGCCATGCCTATTGGTTAGTGGGCTCTGAAAGCCTATGGTTTATGGTGAAAAATAATGGACCAGAAGTAGAAGTTTACTCATATCATCAAATCATTTTTTAGTATTTTGCACATATTTTCTAAAGAATAAATATTTCAAAAGTTTTTATAACAAAGTTGCAGCAGAACGTAATTGCAACACCTTTTTTATATTGGATTAAGCTTTTTTCACTTACGGAAAAGTGGAGAACACTTCATTTGTTTTAAATATATATTTATAATTAATATTATTATATTAGTTAAAAGGAGGTCGGGTATCGGCGACAAAAATATTTTAGAATATACAAGGAACCGCGATTACTAAAAAGGTAAAAGCCATTAATATGGAAGGTTCGTCTTGTGCTTTTATGATTTATATCATATTGTAATATAAACCTTTAAATTTTTTGCCGGTGTATTTCCTAAAAAACTGTCCGTAAAAATTTTTTTTTGGTATGCTCAATAGCATATACATATATTAAGATAAAAAATTTCCAAAGATATATCCGTTACTTCTGACTAAAACATAAGTATATTTCTTTAATTATCAGCTAATAACACTGACAATGGGTATCTGCAATTTCATTTTGTTGAACTGTGTGTTGGCAATAACTCCGATAGTGACATTCGTCACTTTTGACCAATATATAACAATAATTATACTGATTATAATGACATTTAAACTGTAAAACTGATGGGAATAATTTTAATAAAAATGTTGCTTAGCAACAAATAAGGGTGAGTTCTTAAAATGTTAAATTTAAAAAAAAAATGTTGCAAATTTTCAATAACTTTTTTAAAAATATCTGCAAAAAAAACTAAAAACCTAAACAATTTTTGTTATAAATTTCCAGGTCAATCAGTTTAGCCACATGGGCTGTAGAGGGAACACACACACAGGCGGACAGATACCACTTCGAAATCACCTTTTTTGAATAAGAGGCGTCAAAAACGGATATTTCCCCAAAAATCTCGATTGCAAAAATTTTTGCGATTACTATACTTTTATTTACTTTGTAAATGAAAGGTCTACTAATTAAAAATATAGTTTTACATTATCATTATATTTACTGACAGGGGTATTACTTAATAGAACCAAAATGGTTGCAGCTAAAATATGCGAAAAATAAAAAGCAAAATATAAAAAAAGCCACAAGCATAAGAGGACAAGTAAGCATTTAAAAACTAGTATACTGATAAAAAAAATTAATGCAAAACGTTCCCCTTAATATCAGTTTTTGATTTATTATAAAACAAACAAAAATGGTAAGATCACAGAACGGTGGATGATGGACTGACATAAATATTCAAAACTACAAAAGCGAACACATAAAGTGCACTAGGTCCACTAGAACTTGCACGAGAGCTCGACATTTAAGTCTGAAGGATAAGAAACACAAGGTAATAGAGCTAAAGGAAAGACCTGGTCTTAAAAAGAGAAGAAGCTAAAACATGTCAATTTTAGTTTAAACCTGCATACTTCTAAAGCCCAAAGCCATCCTTTAAAAGCACTACTTCTGTGAGAGAACTAAGAAAGAAAATAAAAACAATTCTACTTCCCTTCAACAATTCAAACGAGATTCAATGACTCACGTTTAAAATTATAACCTTTTTTATCTAAGACCTTAACATACGCGTATTTTTAGAAAATATAAGATTTTCGAAAGAGAATTTATCGAAGACGA
>JARJDX010116097.1:0-39712 GCA_030264735.1 Gymnusa sp. GC000175 | reverse complement strand
ATCAACTTTTTCTGAATGAGGGAGGTCGAAAACGGATATTTCCGCAAAAATCTCGATTTTGAAAATTGTCGCGATTACTATACTTTAATTTACTTTGTAAATGAAAGTAAAATGAACTTTAAAGGCAAATTTTTACAATACAAAAATTTTAAATCAACTTCTTCTCGACTTAAGAGGTTGACGTCCAACTTTCTAGGCATCTTGTAGTTTAGCTCTAGATGTACGCCCTGCCAATCAATGATATGATTTTCTTCTTTTATTTAAATCGTCTGTTTTTCTTCACGCTTTCTCCTATCCACTTGTACTCTTTTTATTATTACCATTTTCAAAAATCCAACATCGTCCATCCTCTCTAACACCTGCTTTTCCTGACACAAACCTGCTACAAAGTTACCTTACCTTACATGTTTTTCGAATGTTAAAATTTTATTTATTGAATCTGTATTACTTAATAAAAAAATATTTGTTGAATCGGATAACATTTAAAAGGATTTAATTATTATCAAATCCTTGGTAACATTTTATATTCCAATCAATATATTATACGTTTTTCGATTAAAATGGATTCCAATATTTGTTTTTGATTGGCAGTTCATTAATCTATTTAAAGGCTAAAATCATACAATCCCAATAAAAAAATCACATTTTATATTACCTTTACAACCTTATTAATACTCCTCCTGCTAATATTATTTTAGCAATTAACGTTTTGCAAAAACATCAATATTAAGGAGTAAGAAAAACGATAAAAATAAAGTTTGAATAAAAAAACCATAAATTTAACGTTTGCATAAGTGAAAATAATGATATAATAAAACTCGAATAAACAGATCTTTGTATTTCTTTGGGTATCAATAGCTAATAAGAATTTTGTTATGTCTTCTGAGGGCCACCAAAGAGACGCATTAAGAAAGTGTGAGAATATGAGAAGGTTGACTCACATTCTTCGCAAATAGCTTTTGCTGCGTATATTACAAAATAATAAAATAATTAAAAAAACAATAATAAATTTCCCATTCATTAAAAGTACAATGGTGTTGAACTTTAATAAATAGAAAAAGCTTATATTTGGCGATCTCGCTTATATGATTTATTTTTTGATTTTTTGGAAAATAATCCAAATAAAATTTTGTTATGGTGAAGTATTTAATGATTTTGCAATCTTCGTTGGTGGCACTGTTGCGGCTAATTGTTATATATGATAGCTGCATGTGTGCTAAGTCGAATTCTTAGTTTTAAATATTTTTGTGCAGTGACTTGATTTATTTTGGATTTTTATAGATCTTTTCGATTTTTTTTACTTACACGTACTCCATGAGGTCAATAAAGGTTTTCTAATCTGCCAATTGCGTCAAGATTATTAAAATCGTCAATACGAATTGAATTTTAATGGTAGTCCAAAATTCAATTAAAATTTTTTGTTTAAATTTTAATATCAATATACACTTCAGGTTATAACGTTCGCCGTCTTCCGATTCCTAATCTCCACTTATCTCTATCTTTTCGGTATCTTCCTCTAGTCCTCTCTTTTGGATTCTGGATCTCATTCCCATCAATACCCTCTCTCCTACTCTTCCGTGATCTCGATCGTCTTCTCCTTCCGAAGAGTGTCCCTAGAACACTTTGATTTTGATCCATTTTATCTACCATCAGATTTTTGTAGTTCTTATATCATCTACAATGCTAATAATTAGGTTTTTTATTTAACATTATAACTCCGAATATGCTGAAATGCATATCCGACGGGCCTCACTCCTAATGAAAATAATAATAATAGACAAACGAAAATAATTTTGGGCCTAAATTCATAATTGAATACTTTATCTTGCTATCGTATAAATTAAATTTTTGTGCATAAATAGTTAAACAATTTTACGTCAACCTATTAACATACCAATTTCAACAAGTCAACTAAAATATTTCATGTCGTAGCTTAACTAGCGAGCTTATGACGTGAACACAAAGATACATTGCTCCATGTATAGCTGAGCTAAAATGATTGACGGTCTTTGCTTGGATATACAAATTTCCAACTATTAATTATTTATATAACTAAATTGCACATGCGTAAATCAACGATATTTAACTTATCGACTTCTGTAATCCTGCATGTAGGATTTGAACCTATAGCAAGTGTCACCACTGCGTCACCCTTCGCCCCATAATTATTTTTTAAAGAAACAATACCTAAATTCTACAATTTAATTAATAAGTTTAATTTAATTAATTAATTTTTTAAATGAAATTAATATGTTTTATTAATTAATACTTGTTGAATAAATATTATTTGCATAAATATAAATTAAGTTACATTCAATAATTTTATTTTTATTACTTTTTTTTATTTATATTGTTTGTTTATTTATTTTAATTGCAATTTTTATTTCATTTATTTTTTTTAATGTATTCTTTGTTTATTTAATAATACTTTGTTAATTAATTAAAAAAAAAATTTACTTAAATTATTTAAGTTTCTTTATATTATATTTTAATTCAGATAAATTTAACAGTAATTTTTAATACGTTATTACCTCCATTTACGCGGTCTTCGTTCACTCTAATTCACTTTAACGCTGCTGACGTTAATTTTAACGCTGCTGAGATTAAGTTTTATTTTCTGAAAAAATGCATATATTTTAACTTCAATATCCGGAAAGTTTAATTCATTTATTTACCGTGTTTTTGTGAAACCAATTATTCGCGTAAATGGTCGAATTACCGTTCAGTTAGTCCCTAGTTTACGCGATTAATTCTTACCGAAGCGCAGTTAACGAATTGCATATGTACGTTTCAAAAAATAGTTTCCGAGATCATATATATAGTTAAGTGATGAATAAAGTACAGCACATACAATAAAGATAAGAATTAATTATATAGGGCTAATCTGGTATCTAAACACCAGCATTCACAACAATAACAGCACATTTATCAGCGGCAATAGTGCCATCTATGAAGTTTATTATAAAGCCTTAATGAAGTATTGATGTATTACATATTATTTATAATAATTAAAATCCAAAAATATTTTTGTTTTAAATTCCAATCAATCGGACCGAAAAACAATGTAAAAAACAGGTCAGTTATCGCGTTACTAGATTTTGTTGACAACTTATTTCCTATGAAAGAAGAGGTGATTATAACAAGCTTTCGCAACTTGAGTCAACGTAAATTTTTTTACTTTCGGGTTTAAGTCGCGTATTTTTATTGGTTGTTGCCAACGTTTCGCTCGCCATTGTAGGGAGCCTTTTCAAGGCGGAAAAGTCCGATGACTGAAGACCTTGTTTTAGTGTGTATGCCTATAGGATGAAAAATTGTTAGTGGAGGTGGGAGTTTAATGATGAAAACAAATATTTCCAGGTATTGGAGATTTCAAAACCATTTTCGCAATTTAAGTTAAGGGGATTATTATAAATCCAAATCGCTTCGCCAATTTAGCGCTTTTTATAATTAGCATACACACTCGAACAAGGTCTTCAGTCATTGGACTTTTCCGGCTTAAGAATGCTCTCTGCAATGACGAGCGAAACGTTGGAAACAACCAATAAAAATATGTGCTTAAACCCGAAAGTAAGAAAATTTAATTATTTGCAGCAGTTACTTATTAAAGTAAGCATCAATTTTATTGGTAATTTCAGTTACTGTTCAAAAACCTTTTTATTTGGAATGATATTTCAAATCTAAAAAGTTTATGATAAAAATGTTATAATCTAAAAGCATTATTAAAAGAAATCCAATACATAACTGTTAGCGATTTAATAACAAAAAATTCAAAACAACCGTCCAGATTTCCTATGGGTAATATATAAGTTGGCATACGTGGATTTTGATTCATGAGCCTGGATACGCCACTTCTTAACCAATTGTAGACCTTGTGGTTGGTCTGAAGGTTTCTTGAAGCTAATTTTGTTGTTAGTTTGTTAATAAATCGGCGTTGTATAGGAGGTACAGAAAAGGACCTAGAAAACTTCCTTATGGGACACCTGATAAAATAGGATAGAGTTTGGTTTACGCATTACCCAGTTTAACGAAAAAGTGTTTGTCAGATAGGTATGATTTTAAAAGTTGATGGTATGAGTGGGAAAGAATTGCAATCTGTACCTTCTCTCATTAAGGTCCTTGTTAACTTTTCTGACAAGCCTAAGTACTTGATCGATGGTTTCATGCTTATTCGGAACCTAAACTGATGATTAGGAATAATAATTTAATTATTGATATTAACTGTTTTTGAATATTTTCTCAAAAAAATTGAATCGTATTAGCAACGTAAGAGGTGACTTTTTCGGATTTTTTCCCTGGTTTATTAATTATAATTTTTGCGCTAATTTCCAGGTGCTTGGAAAGTAGTTTCTCCTTAGAATTGCGTTGAATGTTAAAGTTTTATAGTTTCACACATTTTTTTAATAGATTTTGGAGCCTTTTCCTAAAATAAAGTCGAAACTTTGCTTTTTTAATTGTAATTTCTTTTGAATTAATTGTGTTACGAACTTTACTAATTTCAAATGTTCTTTTTATTTTATTCTCTGTGATCGAAATTTTTAAAGGAAACTGTTGGAAACCTACTTCAGATGTTGTTCAAATTGTTCTGCTTTTTAATTGTCGGTTTTTTTTCATGTATCGTGATTTTTTATTGGTAGATTATATTGCACTTGCTTCTGTCGGAGTAAGGTTTTCTAGGTAACTTTGGATTGTTTTGTTCTTAGCTTCTAGAAGCATTTTTGTAGCTCCTTAATGGCTTTTTTAAGTTTGTGCTTATTTTCCGCAGTTCTTGTTTGGTGCACTATTTTCCTTATTTGCCTTTTTCTTGTAATTTCTTGCTGGATAGTGTGCACTTCTTTCTTTTTCCTGGTATACCTGATATTTGGGGAGGAAAACCAAGCGGCTTTTTGTATGTTTTTGTTAGGTTTTCAACAGCTTCGATATCAACGTCTGTCTTCAGTGACCATTGATCGATAATACGTTTTTCTTTAAAAATATTCCAGTTCCTTTGTTTATGGTATAATGAGGTTTTTCTTCCAAAGTTATTTGCGAGTATGTAGTTAACTAGTTAAAATGACTGATGAATGGTTTTGTTACGTAAAAATTGGTTACATCTATTTTAATAATATCTGAGGGCCAATGAGGAGCATAACTGGTAGACAAAGTTTTTAGATTATTGTTGTGTTTGATTTCAGCAATACTCTGCAATCAGATCGGGTCAATCATGATCCCCATAGTTTTTGTCACTACCAATAATAAACGTTCTTCTAATGGTTTTTTGTGAGTATTAATTGTTTGTTTGTCTTTCTGTGCAGGACAGTATACAGATAAAATACTGTTTTTATGATAAAAGTTGCTGCAAAACATGATTGCAACAACTTTTATCTAAAACTTTTTTGCTTACGAAAAAGTCGCCCAATTTGTATTTTCCCATTAGCAGTCGTAGGAAGATAAACACTGCTTACACCGCTTCTTACTTTCCAATTGCGCACCATTTGACACCCCCAAATGTCTATTTGCCGGCATGGCGTGTTTGTCTGTTTCTATGTTCTCCTTGGTCAACCATTTTTTCTGGTCAAATCCACTGTATGATTTTTTTCGATTTTTTGGACGTGCTCAAAATTTATTTTTTGTGGCCCATTTTTCTTCTGATTGACACTTTTGTTTCTCAAATAAGTGCAACTTTGTCATACAAAGTGGTGACAGTTATAAATCGTTTATGTACGTATGGACCCGTAGACAGAGTCTACTTTCAGCCTAATTTTTACGTCTTTAATGTGAGTAACAGTGCAGGTGTTACATCACGGACGGGACCAACGGCTTTTAAGGTGACTTCCAAACCACCCGAGAGCAGAAAGAGATTTTAAATCTACAGTTATAAAAACAAGTCGTAACTATTAAATGTCTAAAAATGTTCCTGACACAGTTTTAATTAAGTATTTCTAAAATTATCGTTAAGATAATACTTTTCTTGGTAATAAAATGTTTTCTTAGCCACTCATACTTAGGAAATACCTAATTGAAAACCGCTTACAAATATTTCCAATAAGACTTTGGGAAAATAATATTTTTTTTAGTTTAGTTGCAATTTTGACCTCATTTTAAACCTAAAATAGCTTTACATTTTAGTTTGGTGATGCGAACTGCATTTTCCACTTAAGCGGCTTTAGTTTACCTAAATCCAAAACCTCAATATTCAGATAATCATATAGTACAGATTTTGCTTCGTGTGATTCTATTCAACAAGGTTAATTAATTACTAGCTAATAATTAATAATCCGATTTAAAATAAATAATTTTATGTTAAAATATAAAATTTCTAAAATGAGTTTTACATTTTTGTTTTGCGTGTTGCCGAGGAATCTGAGAATAGCTAAGTGAAATAAAGTGTTTGTATATAAGAAAAGAAGAGTAAAACTGTAAATTTGTGAGATATTTAAGTAAATCGAAAGCGGGGGAGAGTTTTATGTATCAATCGATTTTGCTTTTATTTTAATTTATTTGTTTGGTTTTCCATTACATGTTTATTTGATGTTGGTGTTTTTTTTATTGGTACGATTAATTAATGACTGTGAGTGATGTTTTATTTGATTAAATATAGTGTATAGAAAGTATGTGGTAATTAATAATAGAAGCCATACTCGCATCTCTAATTTATTATATAGTAGTATTATCAATGCATAATATCGTTTATCAAATTGATTAACGTAATTTGCTCTGATTATTTTGCCTAGAATCACAATAATATCGCATAATATCGGATAGCCGGTTGTTGTTTGCGGCTCAAGCTGTGCCACGTTGCCATTTCCTTTAGAGGCTAGCCGAGTGCCGCTCGGTATTGATTGGATAGAGTCGATTAGGCAACGTTGCCTGCTACAGTACACTGCACTGCATTTAGCCATCTTGCACTCTCTCTCTACTCCATGGCATAGCTGCCTGCTCGTTTGTTTGCCTGGACATTCTCTATATTTCTATGCCCCTCCATTTATCATTCTCAGGCCTTTGTCTGTTTTTGAATGATAAATTTATTTAAAATTTCGCTTCTTATTAACCAATATCTGCCTAGATATAAAAAAAATATAATAAAATGCTATAAATTCAGGCCTTTATATTGAAGCAAAATACATCACTTTTGTTTTATTACTGTAATAATAGAGAAGCCACATTTAAATCAATTTACCTATTTGAATAATAAATTACTTTCACTTAATGTATAAATATTTGATCGATTCGTTTATTAGTCGTTGTAATTAATTATAATGAAATTGTGGCTTTGTATACATATATATGTATGCATATACATACGCCGTGTATGAAGTTATTAAGTTATAAAGTGATGACCTTATACATTAATCAGCAGTGGCCGGATGTCTTGTATAGCCATTGGTTGGCTACCTTGCAGGTGGTCTTTAAAGTCGAGTCAGTAAATGTGGTAACTTACCATCACAATTTCATAAATAATCCAAATAAACGTTCCCATTTAGATTTTGTGTATGAAAAATACATATTTCAAAGTTTTTACTATATACGTGAGATCTTATTCTGAACATCTGAACGGCTGCATGACATCGTTGCTTGAGAATGTAGCGTATATAATAGTATATAGGAGGTAGTATAACCTACGTGAATAAGCTTTCTCTGTTTGTGAACTTGAATTTACATTGCGATTTGTAAAACGGGGTTGAACACCCCTACATTCCACCCCCTGAGGGGTTTTAAGGTCAGGGTTAGCATCCACCGACTGGTGGTGGGATCTGTAGGGGTTTATTTCCCCCTTTTTGGTCGTCGTGACACAATTGAGTTTTGCATTTGATAGCATAGGGTGATCAACTGTAAAAAAATTTGTACAATTGATGGGAAATATTTCGTATACGCACATATTCATATCTAACCATTGATGTTATCTCTCTTATCCATTTTTTTTTTAATTTATCGACGTTATCGTTTATTGATTAATTCATTACACAATAATAATGCGCTTCCTTTTAATAACAAGTACACAACATTATTTTCCCATTAAAATGCTTCATTGCATCCCCATTGTCATTACGATGGTAAATAACACTACATACTTACATTTCAAAAACTTTAATTTTACTTAAAATTATTTATACACATTGACAATTTCAAATTGAAATGTACATATTGTACTAAGTTAGTAGTCAAATCGTGCTTTTTATTGAATAAACTTACCATGTTGTGACATTTCCTCTTTATTTATTTAATTTCTACTGCAAAAGTTGTTAAGCACCGGTTCGAACGTACCACATTTTCATATTCTTGTATACTTTAACTTGCTCCACGCGTCTCTTCATGTATCTTCCTTCACTCCTATTCCTCTCTTCTAGATCTCTCCATCAATACCCTTTCTTCAACTTTTTTGTGGTCTCCTCGGTGTCGGTACCATCTGAGTTGTGCAAATGAATGTTATGTTTAACTCCCATTAAATCTTTTATGTCATATTTTTTAATCATTTCTTTTCTAGATTTCCCAGCTCTATTTACACTTGCAAAAGTTGATGAGTGCTGTATCAATTGCTCCAGATATTTAAATTCTTGGAGTTTAAACTTTAACCTTTCAATTTACTTAACTTGTTACGTTATAACACATTTTTCTGCTTTTGTTAGGTTATAGCCCTTTTTCACACATTTAAGGTTGGTAAATCACTAGTGTAATAATAATGATCATTATTTTGCTTGTGAAAAAATAAGAGGGTGTTTACCATACGAAATCTCATGTTTTACTTCTGATTTCGTATATAACAATAAAGATATCACACATAAAGTAGCATCACTTACCCTATTATAGGATCTTCTATTCATTCGATTTCCATTCATAACTGCGATTATAAGCGGTTGTTCAAATGTATCAAATTTTGTTGTACTTGGAGTTTAAATTCCTAATTAAAAATTATCACCATTATTTCACTAGTGAAATAAAAATATGAAAGCTCATATTTTACATTTTATCTTTTTTATATTTATTTAATCACAATGAAGATATCACAGATGAAGTACACTCATAAAATTTATTTTCATAATTGCAAATTTTGACAAGCCTCACCATATATGTATTTAGTTTTCCGAAAAAAAAAGTACAGTAATTGTGCAAAAACAATTCGAGATTTTATCTTTAAAATTTTTAATTTTAAAATTAAAAAAAAAAATTACCACCCTATTCAAAAATTACTGAAAAGTTTATAGACAGATAATTCAAACCTCGTCTTAATTTACTTTCATACTTTATTTAAACCCCGTTTAACGCTCTACAGTTTCAATAAATTCTTAAAAATCCACAATCGCCGTTTAACGCTGATCATTACGTTATGAATGATAAGCATAAAAGATTTAAACTTCGTTTTGCAATCTTCAATTTAAAACACAGTTTTCGTTTAACGCTGATCATTACTTTATAAATAACAAGCATAAAACAAGATTTAAATGCGAAAATAAAGAATATTCATATTTTCCTACCCGAAAACATTTTTAATTATAAATAAAACCTTTTTTACGTTAATGTCTAATAACTAATTCAATAAAAAAATACAGCATCTTCGTTTAATGCTTATCATTATGCTCGAATGATAAGCACAAAACAGGGTAAAAATGCACCAAGAAAGTAAACTAAATATTTTCTTTCTCAAGACGCTTTTAATACATTTTTTAAAGTATAGCGTCGTGTTTTAAGTCTTTAGATCTTTAGAAAGTTCTAAGGTAGTTTTAATAAATTTTTAAATTTCCGAGAGTGCATTAAATAAGCAAAAAGAACAAGCGTAGTTTTAACTCATGTCAGATATACTTAATAAAATCGCTGCATTATTATCACTACTCTTGGTTAATAGTCCTTCAAATAATGGACTAAAAATCGTCAATCATAACCGACTTCGTAGGGTTTTATCGCTGGCCTCTTGCCTATATTATTTGAGATGAGATGGGGTAAAAAAAACTTTTTCCGCTTTTGTATATATTGTATGATAATTCCTTCTTTTAACGTTCCTATCCTTTTTGTCTTTGCAATTGCCATGAAATTTATTTATTTGAATTTATTTACAATTCTTCATCTTTCTATCGTATGATAAACTTAAAAAAAATAAATGAAATGCCCGCTACTCTGTTGGTAATTGAGTTATTACAATTGAGCTGAGGTTGGTTAAGAGGGATTTTATATAATGCATGATAATTCTCTTCCATTACATTCATATCCTTTTTGTCCTTATAATAGCCTTAAAATTGTTTTATTTAAATTTGAAAAAGTGTGCTGCAGAATATGTTCAATGCAGATTTCTACGAAACCAATAATTTGTTTTTGTATAAATCTTTATAATTCTCAATAAATTAATTGTTTTATGTTGAAACGCCGAATTGTCTTTTCATTACATACTCCATAGTTGCATAAACAAAGTTTTGTTTCAAGAAATGATTTATTTTTTTTCTGGCTCAATATTATTTTCATATTCTATTTCTATACATACAATTGAGAAACTGTTGTAGCGCACGTTGAATTGCAGGAATTTCTGTCACATTTTCATACTCTAGGAATTGCAACTTTTCTTTACACTTCTTGGTAATCCGCGTGAAGTATATTCACATTTCTCTTATATAAAGCTTTCCTTTCTCCCTTTATTAACTCAACAAAATACTTCATTTAGACATATCAAACTGTCTTTTTTTAATATTCTCTATATATTTTTATAAAATATTTTATTAAATTTAAACCTAAAAAATATATAAATAATCGTTATAGTAAGGGTAAATTAGGATTATTTATGCTTCAATACACTAATTTAAATTAAATATGTATTATACTTTAAAGTCAATAAATCTTGTCCTCCTCCTAAATTGAGAGTTTTTGAAAGTGACCAAGATTTTCTTATCTTTGGTGTACGATGTTTTGTTCTTAAATAATAATAATAGTTTGGGGTTTTGAGTTTTGAGTCCACATGGTTTTCCAATCTTCTTTGTTATTTTTGATCTATTTAAAATAACCTAAAGCTTACTGCTGCTTCTTGTTTCTTCATTTCCTAAACGTTAAATAATCGATGAATCATTTGCGTTCGAAGGAACATTAATCTTTTCTAATAGCAAACATCAAAACAAGTTGATAATAATTGAAATCATGTTCTAAGATCCTTAAAACAAAAAAAATATTTTTTTTGTTAAGGGTACTAGACGATCGTTTTACAGATCTTCGAAGAAATTATGAGGTTGCACAACTGCAATTATTCATAATCGTCCATCTGCCATTCTTTCTACTTGGTCCCTTTCATTATTTTGCTAATCTTCTGAGGTTATAAACTTGCTCAAGTGTAATTTTAAATTCCTTCTCCTTCTCTTAGTATAGGAGCATGTCCTGGATTTTTGGGGATCTTCAAAGGAAGTGGCCGGCATGAAGTTGCTCAACTGCGATTTTTCGTGGTGGTCGTCTCATCAGCCATTCCTTCTGCAAGGTCTTCAAATATTTTTCTATTGTTTATAGTTCATCTTAACGCAGGTTGAACCTTACAAATGCCTCTTGTTTCTTCATTTTCTAAAGGTTAAATTATCAAAGAATTGTTATTATTCTTCTATAAAAAGATAAAGCTCGATTAAATCGGATTTTAAAAATGTAGTCGCAAAATAATTTTATTTACGTTTAAAAAATTATTAAAATCATGCCCGAAGGACCTAACAACAATTTCAAAAAAGTATTTCTTATTCCCTTGGTTTTGAACCATAATTTGGATTTTTTCAACATGCCCTTAGTTTCGAGTTTCTAATTTTTAGCTCTCGTATTATCTTAGAGGTTTTTCAGAATAAATGAGAGCGCAATTTTTAGTCGTTCCTTGGTCATTCTTTTTACATGGACTTTTAATATTCTTCTTTTAATTCTGGTCTAATTAATCACATCTTGTATATTATAAGTTTTTCTTGTTTCTACATTTCCTTCTTTCATAATTTAAGAGTTATTGAATTAATCAAGTAATTTAAATATCCTTTTATCTTAAAGGAACAATAACTTTTATTATATTCTTAACATTTTTGATCTTTCTATAAAGATGTGATCAGAAAATGTCCGCTACTCCATTGGTGCTTACGTATTTCTTCTGAGGTGAGGTGGTAAGACTTCTACATATTGTATAATAATTCCCCTTTATTACGTTCCTATCCTTTTTGTTTTTGCAATAGCTATTAAATTATTTTATTTATAAATTCAAAAAGCTGTGATGCAGAATATGTCCACTGCAGATTTCTATGAAACCAATTATTTATATCTTTGGAATTCTCATTGAATTAATTGTTATGTTGAAAAACAGTAAAAATAATTCTTGTTCCATAGTTGCATAAGCAAAGTTTCCAGGAATAATTTAATTTTCTGTATTTTCATATTGTATCCAAACAATTAAGACAATTGAGAAAAAGTTCTAAGCGCATGTTTAAAATAACAATTACTTCTTCTATAAGTAGCAACAAAGTTCATTGTAATCAGGTTTAAAGGACTGATATATGTTGCTAAGCTTTATCTTTATATAGTTACAAAATCCTGTTCGAAGGACCTAAAAAAAAACATATTTCTCTTTTGACGTGAGTTTTTTAGTATCTCGACATCTCGTAGATTGTCATCGTGGTGGCTTTCTATGCTTCGATCTTTCTCATAACTTTTAACTAGGGAACATCCAGAGTACTTCTAAGTAGTTTGTTTGAAAAGGTTTTGATCATCTGTAAGTTCTCTTGGTGCAACTCCAAAATTGTATTATATAGGTCCACATCATTGAAGTTATTTTTGAAAAATTATATAAATCATGTCCGAAAAAAAATCACGTACTATTTTGAAGGATCTTATGAACTAATTTTAATCAAATTTACACCTAGGGTAAGACCATGTTCCAAGGACCAGAAATCATGTTCGAAGGATCAATATTACTACAGTTACAGAAGGTATGTTTAAATCACGTATACTTGTCATAAACATGTTAGATAAATATGTTGATATAGTAGTCTGATTTTTGCATTAAAATAGTTTTAATGAAGCTTTCATTTGAACTCCCCACGTACATCTGAGTTTTTCAATATGCTCAAATTAATACGCTTGATACAGATTATTATTTTATTTACATCCGCACTGTAGAATTTACTAGTATTATTTCAATAAATTGTTTAATTTAAACAATCGAGTTAATTAATTTGCATTTCACGTTTAAAAATATTCGAGTTATAATTCCCATTGTAAAATCCGTGCTTTATTTGCGCCTATTTATTCCGTCAATACAATTGCAAAATGTATATGAAGTTTGCGTCACATTTTCAAATTCTTTGAATTTGCTCCTATATATTGATTATTATTATGACGTAAATTATAGACAGAATTATAAGTTATTTTAATAATTTAATCCTACACGGATGAAAATGTGCATTGATGTGGAAGTTTGTAGCGATTTTATTAGATGTAATATAATAGAGGGTTTTAAAATGTCTACTTTGAAAATTGTAAGCTTGGTGTTCCACACAATCTGTTTGGGTATTTTTTGCACAGGGAAATATCAGAATTCTTGTTTTATCTAACACTCAAGTCTCTGCTTCATAGGCAGTGACACTTTCCGTTATAGCTCCAAAGATAAGCTTTATAATCACTTTTCGAATTTTGTCAATCCACAGAGTAGAATGAAGCCTTGCCTTATTTTTATCCTTCTTTTTTAATACTTGAATTAAATTATGTTTTCGTTTGATTATTCTGTTATTATTTAATTTGTAGTTTTAAAAAAGAGTGCTTGAAACGTCGACAAAATTTTACACATATTATCAAAAAATAAGATCGTTATGAAAAGAAGACTAAACATCTCAAAATGAACTTTTGGAAAGGAAGCTGCCAAGTTTTAACATAATATAGAAATAAGAAACGATGAGATTATATGAAGGAACGTGCAATTTACATTAGTAGAAAGAGTAATCACCAAACAATTGCAATGGTATGGACATTTAAAAAGGACGAGGAAACAAAGGTAGTCCCAAAGAAAGTGTAAATACACCCCACCAGAAATGGAAGACGGGAAAGGCCAAGAATCAAAAGAAAAAGCAAGAAGAAACGATGACATGAATGTGCAACTAGTCGACAGATTAATCATAACATAACTATCGCTATGATATGTACAAAAATACAAGAACAACCGTGGCTCTAACGAATATATGAAGACAAAGAAAAAAAATGGAAATGAAAAAAAGTATAAAAGAAAGCAGAAATTGACCGGCAGGACTGAAAGTATTTTTGATTAAGAAACGAAATACTTATTCTCCCCTTCCAATTTAAATTCAATAGGCTTTAATAGTATTTTTCCATACAAAAATTTTATTATTGAAAAGGTTCTATTAGGCAGAAATAGTAATTTTTCTTTGGGCGGTTCCACACAAAAATTTAATTATTGAACTGGTTCTCTTGGACAACATATTTGTCTGCTGAAACACAAAATAGCCTAGCACTAGGGCATCCTAGTTGGACGCGCGAGTTGTTTGTGGTTAAAAGTTAAAGTAATATCAATCTGGGATACTGCAAAACTTATCGCAACCAACAGAAACTGATGCAATTTCACTGACACACCATTCACAATGAAACTTATATTATGAAGTCCATGTATCCATGCATGTATCGCATCATGTACCATAGTGTTTCCAGTCCCTAGTGACCTAGTGTCTAGTGTATGTTTTAATTTAAACTGACGAATAATTCTTGGTATACAGATGTCGAACCGCGTAGGTGGATAAGGATAATAGATAATGCTTTAATCATTGAGCTCCAATTTTTTTAGATAACTTTTTGTCAATTAATGTGATAAAAAAATGTTTTAATCACAATTTTTATATTTATATTTTAATAAATAAGACCAATTACTGAAAAAAATTGTATGATTAAAAATTATCATTACGTCAAAAATAGTTTATCGAATTTGTGTGGCTTTGGTGTTGGTTTATTTTTTATTATCTTTGATAAGTGTGCCATGATATATGGCAAAGCGGAGAACGCAAAAAAAGCTAGGCTAGGCCTTGTATTAAGTGTACATAAAGCGCATATGTTTGTTGTGATTTCCAAGTGGGTCAACCAGTATGTTGTAACGTTCAAACATCCTAGACCAATGCATACATTAATTTAGTAATTCCCTACCTGCAGAAATCCATTAAATAATAAAAATAGTCATGTAATGTACTTATTATCTTCCAGCAACATCTATTCGTTTGAAATTCGATCTGATTGATGATGGAAACGCAATTTTTATGTTCGAGTTATTCAATCTATACAACCTGTAGGAGTGAATACAAATAATTACGCTGAATGTCAACATACATTAACGCAAAACATGTTCATAGCTTGCTTGCATTTCACACTTTCAATGAAATCACCAGTGACGTTTGACTATTCCTGGAAATTTCAACTAGTAGTGGGTTTCCAACATTCATTGCACCTTCCTAGAATATTATAGCATACATTGCTGCTTACACTGCATACTCTGTGATGTGATGTAATGTATATGTAATTTCCTAAGTAGTACCATCCACTACTTTTTTTTTTAATTTACGTTTATGTTTCCATGATTCCAATCAAACACATTCAGCTTAATAATAAAACCTACACATAAAAATAATGCTTAAAATAATCGTTTTAAATATCTACAATATAAATCGAATTTTAAATTTAATTTACGAATTGCCATCTTCTTTGACGTCTTTTTCTTTTGTGTTTTTTTCTTCTTCCCTTTCTTCGCTTTCTTTTTCATATTTTATTTGTTTTCTTTCTCTTATTTACTTGGTTTCTGGCCTGCAAACAATCCTTTTTGGTGTGCACGTCCAATACTTTTTTGGAAATCTTTTTTTATTTATTTATTACTCAATATAAAAAATTAACTAAATTTAATATACTGTAAACAGTATAGTGGTGAGCAGCGTAGCCTAGCGGTCAAACGCTGGACTAGCATGGGGACTCAAATTCAAATATGGGTCACTTTAGAACTCTAAATTTTAACTTTCTCTCTGCTCCTGTGTGGCAGCTCAAAAAGAGCATCCTGGTTTATAGAAGCCAGTGAAAAAAAAAAACAGTTAATATTGAGGTAAACCCACTTTCTATGTTTTATTACAAGCCCTCCTTTGGCCTTTTTTACCCAAAACATTTTAGTGTTTTGTTTGAAAAAAGGTGATAGAAAATTTTTTTAATCATCCTCTTCAAAACGTAATTAATAACTAAAGTTAACTGTGTTGCCCATAGGGTACACGTTGAAATGTAATATTTTAATAAAATATATTAGAAGCCGCTTATATAAACTCAAAATTTGAGAAATTTCGAGTTGTCACCATCGTCGCAAATATTTGCAAGAATTAAAATATTAATAAAATTTCTTTTAAATTATTTAAATTTTTAATTAAAAAGTTTTAATTCAATCAAATAAAAATGTTAACAAAGGAAATATTTACGTAGAAAAATCAAGAAAATTAATTAAAGAAATTTTTCTGGAAAATTTATAATAATCGCTAAGTGAAAGAAGTTTTAATTCAATGTAAAAATGTTTTAATTAAATCATTTTATTTTACAGTTTTAATTACAATTCGCAAAATATTTGCAATCAGTTTTAAATTATATTTTGTGATCAAGAATTAAAAAACTTTAATTCGATTTTAGTATTAAAATGTTTGTGCGACTATAATTCTTTTGTACTTTTAAATGATTTAATCATAAATCATGTTTAAAAGATCATAAAAGTAATTATTAATGTTCGAAGGACCAAAAAAAAAAGTAATCCTGTTCGAAGGACCATAAAAAGTTTTAATTTAAAATCCAAATTTACATAACTTTTTCCTACTTTTTCATATAATTAAGATAAAATTAGTTTTCTGTTTTTGTATGTATTTTGTTGATTCCCAGAGTAAATTTTTATTTTTATTCCTCAATACATCTTAACTTAATTAGGTTTTGATAAGAAATTCGAAAAAAAAAGTTATTTTTCTCGTTAAATTGTACATAAAATAAATTTGATGTAAACAATGTGTAGGCGGACAATAAAAACATCAATAAATACAAAGTAACAAGAAAGTAAATCAATAAAGGGACAATTAGAAGGATAAGATAAGATTAATTGGAGCTAAAAAAGGAATTATTGCTAAACATTTTAAAGTCGTGTTTAAGGGATCTTAAATCATGCTTTTCCGCAAATTAATCAGATTTGAGACAACTTATTGCTTTTAAAGTTTAATAAACCAATCAACTGATATATCTCTAACAAATCATTTTGAAAAAAAAATTGATGTAATTTATTTCGAAAAACTATATTACGACTTTTAAATTGCAGAAATAAAATCTGTTCCAAGCACTTACAGAATCATATTAAAAGACTTTTGTTATCATGTTCGAAGGACCAATTTTTTTTTCGAAGAATCACGTCCGTTTTGAAAATAATCAAAGGAAGTTTTTTTTTTTTTTGCCATGAATCATCGAAAAATATTAATAACACTTTTTATGTTACGGAATTAGATCATGTTTAAATGCAATCCTATTAGAAGACATGGTTAGGAAATCACGTTCTTTTTAAAATAATAAAAGCAAACGTTATTCATTTTTTGCGATTCTTTACAAATCGTTTTATAAAAAAATGTTAATTTATTTCTTCTACTGCTAATAAGACCTTCAATTTGTCGAAATAAATAATGTAGAAAGGTCCTATACAGTCTTGCTAAGGGATTTTTTTTACCATGCTGAAGGACCGCATATTTTCCAAATGTGCGTTTTATAATTCATTAAGTAAATGTATTTCTTTGAAAAACTATTATTACGACTTTTAAATTATTGAAATAAAACATCTTTGAAGCACTTACACAATTAAAATCTTTGTAACGTATTCGAGACGCTTGTATCATGATGTTCAAAGGACCATTAAAACCATCTCCCACAGGCGCCATTGCACTTAAAAAACTGTTATTTCGAAAAACTTAAGCAATTTTTAAATTAATGAAATAGAACATGTTTGAAGGACTTACCATATCAAAAGAATTTTGTATAATGCTCACGAACTTTATATCATATCCGAAGGACCATTAAAGCAATATTCCACAGATCCTTTTTGTTATTTCTAAAAACTATTATTACGAATTTTAAATAGCTGATATATAACATGTACAAAGGACGAATACAATTTTTTTAAAAGACCTCTCCCGTCATGATTAAAAAACCATAAAAAATATTTTCCAGGACGCTTTTTAACTTTTGTATCATGTGAGAGACTTTTATATCATGTTTAAATGACCATTAAAACCACGTTTCAAAAAATTTGCTCCTTCAAAAAAAAATTTTTTAAAAAACCATTTTTAGGAATTTTAAATTGCGGGTATATAACATGGAAAAATGACAATCTTGTTAAAAGACCTTCTTTATCATGCTCGAAGGACCATAAAAATATTTTAAAATGGCAAGAATTGTGTATCACTAAGTGACGTTGGTTTTCAAATTAATTAAAGAATCTTATTATATATTTTTGTTTCTATTTATGAAACTTAAACCACGACTTCAAAATTTATTTATTTAAACGCTAAATATGTTAAAATATAATTTAAAGCTTGAAGTCAATTAAACTGTATATAATTTTAAAATTAAACTATTTCTCAAGGTGTATAAATGCTAATATTATGTAGATGTAGATATCAAATTAAAACGAGAGAAGTTAGTAATTTATACATTTTGCAGTTTTGCTTAAATCGTAACGCTTTTGATGTTTCAAACTACAAATCTGCAATCATATCCTCATTAGTATTATCAAGATTATTTCAACGCTATAAATTAACAGGTTTCATAAAAAAATATCGAATATAATTATAAAGAGTAATAAATCTTTATAAATGTACTTCACAGTCTATAGTTATTTGGTAATACGTTTTATGGCACAGGGTGGTCAAAATTTTACAATTTTTTTTTTTCATCATGTAATTTAGTATAATAAATGTTTGCAATTATATCCTTAGGCTTCTTATGCTTAGCTATTCTTCCGTTGTTGCAAAATCATTCCAAAGTACAAGTAAAGTGAGGTCATTTAACATGTTTCACTAACAAAATTTACTCTTGTTTTTAGATTAATCTGTACACTGTATACGTAGAGTATTCCGATTGTGCAACATTTTTCATAAAAATGAAATATTGTGTTTAAAAAGCATACATCTAATGTGACGTTTTGTTTCTTCTATATAGAGTATAGTAGTATTTCGATTGTTAAAGCTTTTTTTGTAAGAAAACAAGATTTTGTCTTCCCATAGCCTAGATCTAATATGGCGCTTTTGTTTCCCCATATTATTTAAATTAATCGTGAAGCCAAAATTAATTCTGTTTTTGTTAAAAAACTAAAATGGTCATGTCAACAAATGCCCAATAGGCAGATTGTAAAAAATCATTATTGTATATAGATAGTAAAAAATCAAGAAATATCCGTTTAGGCCTAAAATTTTTAATCTGGTTTGAATATGGTAAATAAATATATTTATGTAGAAGTCGTTCAATTCTGTCTCTACACTAAAAAAGGCTAAAGCAAGCGGTAGGATACGTTTGTGTGGATTTAGCGCTTTTATAGTGACTTTTTGATGACTCCATCGATATACCCCTGACAGAGTGCCTGGACAGGCTCTTAATACATTTATATGGGATAGTCAACTTTTGACCATAAAAGTCGCAATCGTTTTATTGTGCATTTTTTAACTGCTTAAGAATGCCAGTATAAATATCTTTAATAAAAAGCGCGATCACCATTGATCGCTATATTAAAATTATTTACAAGTATATTTTAGACAAAATAACCCGCGTTCTTTAGCTATATATGTATAAACCTTTACGGATAGATTTAGACGTATTTTACAGAAATACAAAGTAAAAAACATTTTTAAACCATAAAATTTTAACATGACGAATCAAGTATAATGTTTTTTTTTTTCAAATCAAAGTTTCTTCTTTGCAGTTTATTTGGATTTTTTTGCCTACTCCACAATATTCCATATTCTATCATAACACTTCGCTTCCATAAAAACCTTTCTATATTTTAGAAATTGTTTTATCTCCCTTTAAACCTTTAATTTTGTAGATGACTTCTTAAGCCAGGTCTTTTTATAATTTTATTGGACGTTCTTCCTTTCTCCTTTCGTGCAAGCGTATATTAATTATTCTGAATTATCCTATTCCATTAAGATTGACCAATCCTGTCAAAATACTTCACTTCGTTAACAACATTTCAAATGTAACAAATTATTTTACATCTCCCTTCTTTAATTCAGTTGATGTCTTCTTTGGGCTAGTATTTTAATAATTTAATTGGACGTTTTTTCTTCCTCCTTTCGTGCAAGCGTCCATTCATTACTCTTTTCATGATTCTTATTCCTTTTATACTAATAACATTGCCCAATCTATCTAATTGTTTTTAAATTTTACCGATCTATTGCTAAAATTACGTTGGCAACATAATTATTACTTAAAATATAATTTTAATATTGTTTTTAAAATTGATTTAAAAATGTTGTTAAAGTAAAACTTTAATTCTCAAAACAAAAATCTAATATAAATATAAATTTAAAATTAAATTTTTGAAAATTTTATTAGTCTCTTATAGTGGCATGTAATGGTCCTTCGGACATGATTTTAATAGTACTTCAAATATGATTTTAATAGTCCTTTGTGCATATATTTAATACTCGTTCATTATTCACTTTATAACAGTTTTTAACAGCCCTAAAACAAATAGCAAAATAATATAATGTTTAAAATAATTTATTTCTCTTCTTTTCCTTTTAATTGAGTTATGTTAACAATTGCGCACCTGTAAAAATAAAACTTTCAATTGTTTCTCTGTACATAAAAGATGTAGCATGTAATAAAAAATAATTATAACAATTAAAAAAGCATGTTGCTGGTAATAAACATATATTCATTGTTTGAAATTTATTTGCTCAGTGTATGTATTGATTATAAAATTGTTACAATAGAAAAAAAAATTATTGTTAAAAATTGTTAAGATAAAAACATTACTAAAATCATGTTATAAAATAAGATTATGCCCCTTTGATATTTTTAATTTATTTAGTGTCTTCTTAATAATATTACCGAGTTGCCTTTGATGTGGTAGTGGCGTTATAAAGGTAAACGAAATGATTAAAACGTGAAGAGTTAGTTGGAAAGAGTTAAAACGTGAAAAGGATAGAAAGAGTTAAAACGCGAAGAAGAGTAAAATTATTCAGCTCAAAATTCGGTTAATCAATAAGTGTTAAAATTTTGTTTCAGAATTAGTTTCAAGCTGTATATGAGAATCAGCTGATGAAATGTATTTAACTGTAAAATAATTTCCCTTTCATATCTATGAACCTGTATCGATTTGCAGAATAATAATTGCAGTTTTCTCTTTGATAGATACTAAAACATGCTGTGACGTAATAGTTATGTGACCTTACTACACTTCTTAGTGCCAATTATGTCGGGTTATTGTGTATTCCATTCAAGTTCTCTCTTGATTTACTAACTTGTTTGTCTCTCCCACTAAAATAGCAACCGTTTTGTTTTGCATCTCACTTTATTTTCCATCGATTTGTTTTCTCTTCTTCCACAAAACGGTTCAATCTTTTTACTTAAATTACTATGTTGCTTCTGCAACTTCATTCAAGAAACCAGACACCCACGATTCATTCATTATTTACTTAAATTTCATTTTGTTTAATATAAGCCACGTGGGTTAAGTAATTAAACAAAACACTTTCTATTCTAATTAAAGTTTTAATGCACATCAAAATTTCATTGTGTTATTTCATGAAATTCTAACAAATTATAAAGTTATAAAACAACATTACCTGCGAATATTAATTATATTTTTCAAAGAATCTAATTGTCTCGTAAATAATTAAACTCTGAACGTTTGACCTTACTTTATTTTCATCGACACACATCAATATTATAATGAAAATTTTAGCACTCACATACAATACAACAATCAATCAAACATACTTTTATCCAGTAGCACGAATGTAACATACTGCTTTTAAAAAGAAATTTGTTTGATAAAATAAACATTATTTTCAGAAATACCAAAGCAAATAAAGTATAATATAGCAGCTATAGTAGTAAACATTAACAAACGTTAAAATTAGGTGAACTATACTGATTTTGTAAATTTTTTTCGATTTAAGTAGTGGTAGCTTATTTACAAAAATAATTACTAAAGCTAAAAAATCGGCAGTAGAGACACTAAATTTGAAAAAAAAAAACAAGTAATCACTGATAAACCTTTATTGTTGCACTATTGAGTGTAAACGCGCTAATGTACACATTTCTGGATATAACCAATGAGCAAAATTAAGCACTAGTAAATTTAAATTTTATAAGTTAACTTCTGAGATTGTAGCAAAAATCTTCAAAACATCACTGTTGAGTGTAAACACTACTGTAAAGTTTTGGATAACAACCAATAAATTTCAGAATTTTCCGTGCTTTATAACGAACGAAGCTATTTTCTGTAAAAGTAACAACTTATAATTTTAAACTGTGTTTTTTCTCTTTTCTTTCTCTTCTTCATCATCTTCTTTGTTTTCGAGTCGTGATCTAGCTTTACTATTACGGCGTAGCAGGACCTCTGCAACCATTTTGCGCTTGGTGCATTTAGCCTAGTTATTGTCTTTGTTGATTAAAGTGTTCGTTGGTACAGTTTCCCACCGAAATTTTCACGTCGTCCAATACCATTTCTAGGCTCTTCCAACACTTGTCTTTAAGGTTTTTGGTCACCAATGAGTCGTTTAATTGGTCCATCTAGACTACTTTTGCTTAACATGCCCCATTCAACTCTTGATATAAATAATGTCAGTAATTTGGCTTATCTTACCACTCTTTTTGGTTATTAAGTCTTTAGCAGTCTTCATTACGCCACTACTAGTGTGTAGCTCTATCTCTGCTGTAATGCTGGCAGTACTGGTGGGTTTAACGTCGATTCCAAACCACTTTCATCTAATTCCAGATTCCAGAAAAGGTTTTAGCCATGTAACCCTGTTGGGACAGTGTTAAGCATTTAAAAGTTTTTATTGCTCTAGGATGTGAACCCACGATCTTGAGCTCGAATGCCAATCGAGTCATAATTCGATTAACACTTGTCACAGAGAATGGTCACAGAGAAATTTATTATTGTTTTTGTTTTTCGTCTTCGGATATTAGTTTATCATCAATATATAAATCCACACCAGCAAAAAGGTTATGGTAACCCTATGGTCCCGAATTTTTCGGGACAGTGTCGAATTTTCAGTCCATGTTCCGATATTTCACAACTCGTTTTTATTGTCCCGAAGAGGGTGAAAACGTAAAAGTTTAAATTATTTTCATGCAAGTAACGTAGGTAAGAAACTGAGAATTAGCAAATAAAATTCGTGACGTACCCAACGAATGGATCGGACGTATGTTAACGTATCATAAATTTAAAGACGCTAACATTACCGGATATAACAAACGAGCAATTCCCCATTTTTTGGTAAGTCTATCTTAGGAAAATTGTAGTGGGGGTACTATTTCTTCTTTGTGTATTTCTTTTTTAGGTTAGGTTAGTTACCCCGATTTAGCATTTTTAAAATATGGTCACCTTATCAGTAGTAAAAAGTATTTACCTCTTGCTTTGTTGTTTACTACATTTGTTTTAATGATAAATAACTATTTAAAACGGGTTACAATAAATTTTCCTATTTTTTAATGTTAAATAATATAATATGGAAAATATGTGCATAATTTTTTTTTGTACCACTGCTTTCGGTTATCAAACTAATATTAAACAAAACAAAGAACGACAGGATAATATGTTTTGTTGTTTTTGCTTGTTGTTTCCGGAATTAATTTATTATAAAGCAATAAATCCACACAATCAGTAGCAAAATAATAAAGAAATATCTCTTGCTTCGTTGTTTACCACATTTTTCCTGAAGGTAAATAACTATCCGAAATCGGTTACAATAAATTTGCTTTTTTTATTTTACATAAAATAGAAGTGTTCTTAGCTTAGTTGGGCTGTTGCCTACTAAGCAAAATATTTAAGGTTCTAATCCTGAAAAACCCAATCGGAATTTGATGACCACTTTTTTCTCGAAAGGCAACGGGTACCACCGAGGATGCATGCCTCTGGATAACTACCCCAATTTAGTGGTTGGGAACCCACATTAAATTGTCGGTCCCTTGCTTTCTTCGTGTAAGCGGTGAAGTCGTCTAGACTTAGAACGGTAAAGGCTCCCTTACACTATCAATATTATTGATAAATAATATTGAAGGCGTTTTATTGATTAACAATTTAGGCGGGTTTGAAGCCGGTTCAATATAATTGTTCAATACTTGTATTCAATACAGTATTGACTCTGCTTTCAAGATGAAAGTGTTTTCTCATCTCGTCGTACCGTACTCTGACATACTGTCACCCCACGGTGATGCAGAATTCGAATGATATTGATTAATCGCCAATAAATTTTAAACTAAATTCATTTTTATTGAACAGCTTTCAGTATATTAAAAGGCTCTCAATATATTAAATGTTCCTGCTATTGGCAATATTTATCCTCACTCGATCAATAATTATTAGTAATATTGATGTCAGCACTACAATCTACAATGAAGTGAAGAAGGACAATGAACATAAATAATTTGTTACACGATTCGTACTGATTAATAAACCATAATTAGACATAACATAGAAACTATATGGTAATATTTTATTACCATATACTTTTCGTTATTCACTTTTGTTTCATTAGTCGTACTACATTTTTCCTGTTGATGAAAACCATTCAAATGATAATAAATTTCGTTATTTTGTTTTTATTTTCTCCGTTAATGAAATTACTTGCCTAAACGTTGTTTCGAACCCATTTTAAACTGTACTTCCCTTACTTTCGTGAAGAAACCTAAAGAAAAAACGCACAACACGATAGTGTCTGCTTTGTAACAGTATCGCACACGATGAAGAAGTTGATAAAAAATGTAGACAAATATACACAATTAATGTTAAAAAACATTTTTTTAAATTGTTTTAATCATGTTTTTTTTATTAAATTGTGTATATACATAAATTAAAGCAATTTAAGTTTAGTTATAGATTATAAACATATACAAAATGTACTCTTGTGTTCTCATTTAGACAAGCTGCGTAGGTAGAAATGCAATGCTATTTTTGACACACTATTTAGATTGTTTAAAGGAGAGTTCCTACGTTGCGAATAAACAAAAACAATAGTTGTTTGGATAAGTTTGTAGCCAAAGCAATTGTCCACAACCTTAAAAAAAAGAGGTATTTAAAAGTAATAAAAGAGTTGTCTACAAATAATTCGTATTTCCATAAATAAACAAATTGCAGTAAAATTACGTTTTGGCTTTAAAAAATTTATTATGTACACATCCATTTTATTACAAGCTTTTATAGGTTTTATTTAAATCCACTTGATTTGGATTTCGGAGTATCTTCGAGGGTGACCTTCTGACCAAAACACTTGGGCCTCACTAGACCCTTTGTGCCTTGTGACCATTGAATCTTTACACATATGCAGCTGCGATGACATTACCTTAAGGAGAACAATATTGGTTTGATAAGTTTGTAGTCAAAGCAATTGTCTACAATCTTGAAACTTTGCACAAGGGAGGTATACACTTAAAATTGTTTAAGTAATAAAAGACTTGTTCACAAAACATTCGTATTTGCAGAAATAAACAAATTTGGAATTAAAATTACGTTTTGACTAAGCAAAATTTATTATGTACACTTCTATTTTATTGCAAGCTTTTATGGCTTTTATTTAAGTTCACTTCTTAGTAAGGGCAAAATTTTAATTTTGACCCACTTTTACATATTCCATGTACTTAAAACTTTGCACACCAGTGGCGGCTCGTTCATAATGGGTTGGCTTTGTGGTCCATCCACACATTGGTTGAGTAATTGGCGCGATTGGGCCACGATGGCTCCTAGTTGCTATCATTTTCATTTTATGTGCCGTATGATGGAGGTTAAGGAAATCGCGGCTGTAGCTCTGTGTTTTGCAACTACTCAACAGGGTAATAAAATATAATTAAAGAATGGCAGCAACAGGTAGAGTTGATAATGAGTGATAACTGATAATGGCTGGCACAGTGTGTGGACACGCCACCTCGTCACTGTGCACTTTGGTTGCGAATGTGAGGATAAACCGCTTCCAAAATCATCCTTCGCAATCACCATTTCCATCATGGGCCACTACAAACCTTCCCCCCCCCCACACCTACATATACAATTTGGACACAGTAATGCTTTTGTATATTAAACTTATTTAAAAAAATATATTAACGTTATCATTACATCTATAGTTTTTTATTTTGTTATTTTGAAGTAAACCAAGAGGTATTAAACGATTTTGATTGCATTTTCACTCACGTGTTTGTAAGTTTTCTAGGAACAATTTGGACTATGTAATATCACGATATCTTATCGGGGGAAGTTAAAACCCAAAAACAAATCCTAAAATAGGTTACTTACGCTGATGCTTGGAAATAAAGTTAAAAGGAAATTTTTGAGCACTTAATCTGATTATATTAATTATCTAATAATTAATAATTACTAAATCTTTTTTTCCAAATGTCAAAATTTTTTTAATTGATATACTTCTAACTTCACACTTATGTCTTATACACATTCGTACTCGCTAGATACAATAGATTTTGTAAACAATGTTCAAAAAAACGCCGTTGTATGCAGACTAAATTTTAGCTTGATTATTGGCTATTCAAGCTAAGCGATACGCCCTCTAGCGGAGAAAAATGCACTCTCTCGTTATGGGTACCTTATATAATTTCTAAGTGTTTACCACATATTTAAACGATATTTGCAAATTCACCAATCATAAAAAACACCCAGAAAGGTGCCCAGTCACAGAAAAACACGATAAAGCACCAAGTAACTATTATTAAAATCTGACATAATCTTATTTGACCCGTTTAGAGCAATCAAATATGGCGGGAAAAATTAATTTGAATCGCCTATTGTGCCAGTAAAAATCAATAATATTGACAAACGTCAATAGATGTCTCCACTTTTTACGAAAAAAAAATATTTCAATCGCGCACATAAAATATTAAAAGGCACGTCAGAGGCATATAAAATATATATACGTCTGACATAATTTTATGGTCATCTCTACAAAAAATAATATTTGACGATGCGTTCTGGCGAATCACAACGAGGTAATTTTTAAGCATGTGTTACAAAAAATAATATTTAATTTTTACACCTTATCCCAAAAATAAAAAAATCACTTATGCTAGTAGTACAAATTTAAAGTTAAAAGGAAATTTTATGTGTAATTTATTATTTATCTAATAAATATATTAAAATGTTCTTTTAATTAATTATCAAATCTCTAAATACTTATCAGGAATTATTAATTGATATGCATACAAAGTGTTATTAGTATAATACGATAATAAATATAAAGTAACAAGTACCTATGTGTTAAATTAATTCAAATTAACAAATATTTCATAAATCAACATTAATTAAAATTAAATTAGATTATACAATAACAATTTGAATCATTAAAATAAATGACCTCAAATGTAATCTATACCCATTTATTATAAACATTATTTTCACAATTTAACAACTGTGCGCGCACATGTTAAATATTTGGTGCAAAATCCTAATACATACATTGTCCATATTAATTACGCTAGGACTTTTGTTAATTATTTAGCTACGCAATAAATGCGTCAATTTTTTATTAAATTTAAATCACCGTAAATAATTCAAAAAAAATATAATAATGACAGAAGAACCTCGCAATGTTTAGTTAGTACAGTATTATAACTTAAATACGTAAGTACCGCTGAAAATAATTGTTACATTTTGATCAAGCCTAGTAATAACTTTCAAGAGATTTCTTTGAAAATCATTGCTCATCAAATACCTTTAACGTGTCGGTCTAACATTCTTTCCCTACTAGCAGTCATTTGTGACAAATTTCAGGAATCTACTCAGGATTAATGCATTCGTAAGACTAAAAAAATCAAAGCACATTTAGATTATATGTAATCAAATTTAAAGTTAGCCAATTTATCATGATTCCGCTCATTTTTCTATAACTATTTATTCATTCTTGTCATGTGTTCTTCCTCCTCTGACCTATCATCGTGGTGATGGTTTGGTGCTAGTGGGTTAAATCCGATTGAACTCTACTTTCTTCCTTATTTTTGTGTCATACTCGTTACCAAGTGTGGCAACTTTCCAACTTACTTTCGTGTTGTGCATTTTGTCTACTATTACACGAAAGCAAAGAACCTACAGTTTAGTGTGTGTTCCGAACCACTAAATTGGTTAAGTTTGCCTGGGGTGTGTATTCTAGGTGGTTGGTTGCCCGTTGTCTTCCGAGGCGAATGTCGTTGTAAAATTCCGATGTTGGTTTTAGAGTTTAAGACTTAGACCTTTAGCTTAGAAGACAACGCACGCTGATTTTTTGAAAAATGCTGGTGCACATTTTTATTCTAAAACACTTTTACTCTTTCCGGTTCCGCCTGTACTACTGTTAGTCTTCAGTATTAGTTTTGTAAATGTATTTTTAGGCACAGATATGTTTCTTTAATTTGCAAAGTTGAGTTTATCTCCTCTTTCGAAGATCATGATGGATTGCTAGAATTCCGACTGTTGGGGATAGATATATCTCGCCCTTAGCACGCCCCAGCTGGACTCACAACTATAGTTTTGCGTAAAATCGATGGACTTGGTTGATTTAATCATTCCCAACTGAAGACTGTTTTTAGCTATATAATCCTACGCCTTAAGGTTTCAATTTACGATTTTAATCACTTTGATCTCTTCCTTGGACCACTGGGTAACGGTAATTTTAGTATCTAATTGCTCATCTCATTATAAACTATATTTAATGTAGTTAACCTCATTTCTTTATTTTCTTGTTCTGTATTGATTATTTTACGCCTGACTTCTGACCAAATAATAAATGTTTTTTTGATCCTATTTGTGTTTTTCCTGGTATTTGAACTTTGTTTTTACATATGATTTGTTTTTTCTTACCATTGTCCAGATTTTTTTGGTTTTCTCTACAAATCCTCAAACCTTTGGAAAAAAACACAAATCTTCTTTAATTTCTATTATAATTGCATCTATTTATGTTTTTTATTCACATTAGTTAACCATTTTTCTTCCCCTTTTATGTGGTCTCTCGTAGATTGACGTTCCACCCTTTTAAGGCGTCCTATTGATTGAAAGCAATGTTTAGTTATTCTGACCACCGTATTTTCACTCTTTCTACTAATAGACTGTTGGGTTTTTGTGTTTTTGTCCACTCATTCTTTTTTTGACTTTGCATGTTTGATCCCTGAGTATCGGATTTTGTCTCTTGTGTTGGAGAATGATCTCCAAATACTCTAACCACCCAATTTTCTCTTGTGCTACTTATAAAAAAGTTCCGTTCTTGTATTGGTTTACCCATTGATGCGACTTTGCATTTTTGATCCACTATAGGAGTGCACGCTATATTCTTTCATTCTACTAATAGAGCTTATTCAATTCTAATTTTTGTTTTTTTGTTCACTTATTCATGTTCTCAATTTTGCAGTATCACATTACGCCTTGGAGAGTGATCGTTGCTAATTTGATCACCTAATTTTCTTTGGTTACACCTTGCATTTTATTTATTTTTTTATTTTTGTCCACTTGGTTTCGATTTAGTGTATTTGATGCATGTTTTAAATTCTACCTCTAATTTTTCCCTACAAAGCGTCTGAGTATTTACGTTTATTTTTTTGCATAATAATTGAAAATATTCAAATTTTAACGACAATTACTATAATAATAATATACAGTAATACATATGTATGAGTAAATAGGTTATATATAGATTAGAAAGTAAGTATTTGAGTATTTGACAAATTGTTCCAAAATTAACCCATTTATTAGGTAGTAACCTTCACATTCTCAATTTGCATAATTGAATATTAAGGTTGTAAAGTTTGCATTTTCATATTTAACTAATTTATCTTAGCTAATAGATATTTTTATTGGAATCTACTCCTAAATTTTGATTAATAGTTTCTAAATACGCAAGCCTCCAAGCTTTTAGACTACAACATCAATTGATAAACAACGAAAAAAATCAACTTTTCTAATTGGTACTATAAATCAAATAATAATCATATAATTAAAAATGTTGAACAATTTTGTTGGAATGTGCTTAATAGATTTGTTTTGTTGTGTTGTAAGGGTGAGATTTTTTGGGTAAAAGATATAAATCTTGAGATAAATGGAAGGTTTTCATTCCTGAACTGTGTGTGGTGCGTAAGATGACGTCATATATGTTTGGTGTTATTGAACTGGCGCTAAGATGACGTTGGGTTGAAAATAAATTGGGATAGACCTACCCTAATGTTAATCTGGGTCAACCTTTTAACATATAGCAATGATGTATATAAACGTATGTGTAAAATAAAGTGGCATCGACCACCTGCTGTGTTTATGAATGAATTTATATTTCAGATAAAAGTTGAACGTCTTCCTTCTATTCTGTTTTTACATCCACGTCATACTGTTTATCGCAATTTTTACACGTCGCTCATATATCTGTCATTCAACGAGGAATTTGGAGAATGTTGTTTTACATCATTTTTATTACTTTGTAAGGATTTATTTTCCTTTTTGAAAAACCCTTTTACTGTCTGTATACACTTACTGATTTTATTACAGTAAAGACCTAATAAATAAAACGTTTCAATTTTATATACTTACAAAATATCTTGTAGTAAAACATAACATTTTAAGACAAAACTTTGAACTTTACTATTTCAGATGCAACACGTATATTTACATCATTTCAACGTAGATTATTAATATATACTAAAACAATATTCTAATTAAAGCAATATTACAATATAATGTATAATATAAATAACCAATTATGTAATTTTTTTTCAAAAATTAACGCACGACTGTCATCTAACAATGATTTATTAAATTCAAATTGCGCTTTCTACTTAATGTATATTTAATAAAATTATATTGTGAAAGAAACTGTTGTAAACTGAAGAGTTATAAAATTTTAAGTATACATACGAAATAAATCATCATTTTATACGTTAATAAATTATTAGAACCTATTTTCAGCAACTTTGTTGTTAAATTAAACCGATATTTGACGTTGCAACCCAAAATATTTACAAAAAGGAATTGAAAAGCATAAAATAATATATCGGATTTAAGTACCTAAAGTTGCAGGTTAAGATTTATGGTTTTAAAAATATTTTTTTCTATAAGCCATAGTTTCTTGTTAGACAACTTTTCGTTTTAGCCATAACTTACTTCGATGCATTCTACTATATAAAAAATGTCACTCAAAATAATAAAACATAACGATGTAAGCAACACGTGTATTTTTTGTACGTTTTTTTTTTGATAGATAAACAGGAAATAAAAACATTAATAAATACACCAATTAGTGCTTAGACAAAGTCTAGGACGCTCATTTCCTATTAACGATTTTTTTTTTCCTAAAATAGTTTTCTTATTATTGTTTTTATCATAAATCCTTAATACGTTGAGAACCAAAGAGAACTCAAGAATTGCATGTAATTTTTATTATCTGTATGTCCAAAATTTTAATTTTTTTATATCTCCCACATTTTCCTTTTCTTTTTTCTTCTTTTACTTCTACTCTTTTCGTTTCCTATTTTCTTGTTTCTCTTTTTTCTCCTCGTTTTCCTCTTCTTCTTCCTCTAATTTTTCCGCCGTCCCTCATATATTTCTTCTATGTCTTCTTTCTCTTCATCCTTTTCTTTCTCTTTTTGCTTCTTATTCTAATTCTAATGGTATTGTTTATTTCATTTTTCCTTGTACCTTTTTCTATTTCTTTCTTTTTTATTTTTTTTTCCTCTTTACCTCTTTTTACACTTTTTTCTTCGTCCATTTCCAATTCTTTTTTTTTTGTTTAAGTGCCCTGACATTGCCGTTCACTCACTGCCTTCTTCTTTTCTTATTTTTAAGACAGCTAATCCAAATTATTAGCTATTTTTGCGTTTTTTTCCGAATCTTCTTCCCTTAATTTTTCCTACTCAATGACCTGAACTAGCTGATACCTTTTTCACTTCTAACAATTTTCTTTTGATTGTCAATATTACTTCCTTCTCCTCACTCATCCTTCCCATCACTTTCACATAAGTTATTCTTTCCACCCACGATATTCTCAATCCGAATCAATTTGAACGCCTCCTTATATCGATCCCCTTTAACGTCCATGCCTCCATTACGTACTGAGAGTACGTAGTCATGTCATATTTTTAATTCAAGGTTTTGATCTCTCATCTCAAATTAATCTCTTAGCGCTAGCCCTAGAAAGCCGTTTCCACGAAAGTTTTTAAGTCTGGACATTTGCCTACAGCCTACTCCTTGCCTACTTTAAATCTTGACTTTCAGTATTTGCTGCAGTAAACTATATTTTTCCAATATATTTTTCCACAATACAACTCTTTGTAAAACGTCTTCGTTTGGAACTATCCAACCCAAAGAATTCGTAACATTTTCTGTGTACCTTTTAAGGCTCTTTGCCATATATCCTTTATCCTACCTCTCATCTACTTTAGTAAAAGTACCATAATTAAAGACAGGAGTTAAACTAGTTAACTATAAAGGTAATAGCTTTTTAGGCAAGTTTTTAAGGATTCTGTTGGTGATGGCCTGAGCCACTTAGTATATATAGTCACTGTATGGTTTTTTTTGCGATGAAGATTCTAGTTATGAGATTTGATTTCGTTTGGTTCGATGCTCTTGGTTTAGCCTGGTTCATCTGGAAGGTGGGTTCTTACCCTATAAAATCTGCGGCTTTCTTATTGGTTTGTGGCTATTTTTGTGTCAGAAAAGTTTCTTCGATACCTAATTTAGTACTTCAATTTCGTCTTTAACATTTTATTTCCACATTAAACATCCTCCACCTTAATTTAATTTAATTAAGCATATGTTAATTTTGTACTTAATTTTTTAATTGCACAATAAACCATGGCTTATTTCGTGGTAACCATTTTAATTACATTTTTAACCATATCTAAATTTCGTATTAAACGTTTGAATTGCATTTGGAACCATACCATAATTTCGTGTTATCCATTTAAATTGAATATTAAACCATAACTTAATTTTGTGTTTACTATAGACCAGTGGTTCTTAAACTTTTTTTGATGCATTTACATTTAAAAATTTCTGCGACCACTATTTTCATATTTTTGGTATAACTTCTGGATGGTCTAAATAGAAGCGACCATCTGTGACCCATAGTTTAAGAATCAATGCTATAGAATTATAGACGATTTAAGTGATACGCCCTCTAATGGAGTAAAATTTATTTCTTTCATAATGGGTATATGTGTTTACAAATTTACATGGTTTATTCATATTCACCAAACAAAAAACAACCCAGAAAACAGCTCAGCCACAAAAAAATAGACAAAAAAAAACACTAAGAGACCATTATTAAAATCTGTTATAACCTTATTTTACCCACTTGGAGCATAAGCATATTTTTTTCTTAATTTTTTTTAATAAACTTTACTATTTTTTTTTAATTCCGGTGTCTGCTACCTAGGGTATTTGTCCCACTACACTTTATTATTAATTAAAATCTACTTTTTGATTAAAATTCAAGTTTTCAGTCGCATATTTCATATATTACTTTTTGGCATTAAATATTTTCCCACGTGCTTTTTAGTGTGGTCGTATGATGGAGTGGTATCAGTGTCTGATTAGAGTTTATCTCGTTTCGTTTGTTGATATGTATATATATAATGAGTTTAACTTTGGTGATTATCTCATAAATTAATATAAACAATAATCCGTTTAAAAATGAAAACTAAAATTTGATAAATTCGATGCGCTTTGATTGTGGGAAGCCTTAATATTTTCAAATTAAGTGTCAATTATTTTCAGGAAAATCACACATTAATATTTATTTTAACGATTTTACTTTTAGCACGTTTGCTTGATAACTTGATTTATTTAAGTTATGTTGCGACATTAAATAATTATGAAAGCTTGCGGTGTTGCTTTAATACAATTTTTATAATTACAAAAATTTATTTCGCTTAAATTACGTTTTGTTCAAATATGCATTGTATTTATGATGTATTTGTTTTATAAAAATAAACAATCTTAATATGTAACTTCCTTATTATTTGATTTACGACAGTAATGAAAACATTTTGTAGCATCTCAATGTTAAAGCTTCTATTGAGTTAATTAATGGGCGCCAAGCTTTGAAATTTTTTTTAATAATTTTTATTATTAATCGCGACAGAGCGTTTTAATTTATTTTTGCCTTTCACTGATTGTGATTAATTTTACAAAATTCGAATTTTAAATTTGGTCTTATTTGGTTATTATTGCAAATAATTTTGTGAAACAAAATTAAATTAGTATATTATATAAACCAGCAAACCGCGACAGGTTTTTTTTGTGAAAAAAGTTAATTTTACCTAAACCAAATTGACCAACCTAAAAACCTAAACTTAAGGTAACCAAAAAAATTGTTTGTGTCGCGGGAAGCTGGTTTAAAAATTATGTGTATTTCATTTTATTTTATTGAATTTTTTTTGTAATATTAACTAAATGAGAAGAAAATCTGCTTTTAATAAATTAAAATTAATAAATTTCATTGAAAAATGAAAATATTTTTGGCATTTTTGATTTTTGTAAGAAAGAAAATTATATAACCAAATTAAAAATGTGTATAATACAGTGCATACTGTATATGATTGTAAAAAGTTTTATTTTTATTTAATACATTTTGTTTAAATTTGAAAAAATAAAAATTAAACCAGAAAGCGAATAATTACTTTTTTGAAACACAAGGCATTATTACACACCGTAGCTTAATTTAGCCAAATTGTCATTTCATAAAATGTATAACTGGGACCCATTGTATTCGTACTCGATTTCAATGACAAATACATTTATTCTGGAAACTTTGAATCTACAAAAAATGAATATTACATTCATTTTACAAAAAAAGCGATTTTAATTGCGATGAAATGTTTTGTTTTGCTTGAATGCAAAAAAATAAGTTATTATTTTTGTATAAAATGAAAGATAAATATTGAATTAAATATAATTTTTTATTTGTTTTTTGATTAATAGTAATTGGAAATAATTTTTAAAGGGATATTATTATTATTGTAATGTTGTACGTTTGTACGTAGTTGCTTTATTCTTTCCTTTTTGTGTTTTGTAATAGTGGCATGGTATTTTTTGTGGTGAAGGCGCGCGAGGCAATTTGGCAACTGCGCATGTTGGTTAGATAGGTGCGGTCGGGCGAATGGAGGAACCCCACGGTCCCTTGCTAGCAAGCAAGCAGTTTCAACTTGCATGCTCATTGCTCCATGGTAACCTTGTCTTTCTCTATCGCATGTTGGCTATAAGGCTGTCTTTGTCCGTCGGTTGGCAGGCTGTGCGCTGCGATGGCGGTCTAGTCTCATGTCTCGTGTTCGAACCAACCGTTGCATACGTATATTACAGTGCGTTGCGCTTGTTCTATAAAAACTCTTTTATATTCACCTTATTTTTAACAAATTTCCACTAGTTTTGTGAATGAAATTTTGTACAAAAGTTACATTTTAACATGGAAAATCGCTACAAATACACGCGATATAATTTTAAATATAAATTTAAACAGTGCATCCTTTAATTAATTTTTAAAAACAAAAAAAACATCGGAACATGATGAATATAGCAAACATTTATTAATCACAACAATGTGTTTACAACCAACATAAGGGACGATTTGCGCTGTAACTTTTACCAAAGCAGCAACACACAATACTTCATTTAATTATTTAAAAGCTTGAAACTTTCATCAAACATTAATTGTGACCATTAATTATTACAATGTGAAATCAAACTATGCGCGTGTGATTATTTTACATTTTTTTGTGCTTCTATTTTTTTTACATTTTAAGTGTATTTTGTACCCAAGTTAGAATAAAATCCCGCCAACGCTTGGGTTACCTGCCAGTTTTCAAAAGTGCATGGAATACGTCTCAACCGGTATGTGGTTAAAGTTAGACTCTTTGCAGGGTTGCCTTATCCAAAAAAAAAACAATTTTAATACAAAAAAATTATTATTTATTTAAAACCTAATTTATGGTAATAACATATTTTAACTTGGTTATGATTTATAACCAACTTAAGAAAGCTAAAAATTATGGTTCTCTTAATAAAATGGCGGCTTAAAATGTTTTTTTTTATTTATTCAGTTCGTGTTTTTGAAAAATTATTTATGCAAAATAAATAGCATTGAAAGTCAAAAATTTGGCTGCGATATTAATATTTTGATTTTTAATTTCCAAATTTGACTAAATATTTCGGTATTTTTTTTCAAAACAAAAATATTTGTCTAAAATAAAAATCATTAAATCGCTTTTAAAATATTTGAGTTTCAATTTCATTATATATTTTTGGAAAATTAAATTCAAAATTTGCCCAAATTTTTCGGTATCTCTATGATAATATATGTACAATCAAAATCTAATTTTATATGTGCCAAATTTTATTTTCAAAATGATAGCTTTTTTTAATTGCAAAGTATTTTATTTTGGTTAAAAATTTATATATTTTTTTGTAAACGTTTTGTATTTCAAAAAGATTTGAAAATATTATCAAGAATTCTATATTTTTAAAACAATGATTTTTTGGTAAAAGTATTTAAATGCCAAATACCAAAAAAATTTTCATTTTACACGTGTCAAATCAAATTTTCATAATTTTAGCTTTTGTAGTTTAAAAATGTATCTAAATTTTATTAAGAGGCCTATATTTTTTAATAAAAATATTTAAATTTACCAAAATCTTACCAACGTCTTGTGGCAATTGGGTTCTTCTAAAAAAGGTATACCTTATGTGTACAATATGGGATTCGTTTAAAAAATTTACAAAAATCAATCCCAACAGCAGATAATTTTAGATAAAAAATTGTGTCCAGTATATGTAAATTTTTCTTAAATTATATAAGGTTAGCATTCATTAAGGCGATTCTAATTTTGAGGTTGCAGCTTTGAAGAGTTCGTCCGGATTTCGATATTTTCAAGGTTATGTTATATCATTATAAATAAGGCCCTTTTGTTTTAAGATTTCCATTAGCCAGCTATTATCTAACTTCTGGTATATGTGGTTGTGGATTATGTTTAGGAGTACCTTTAGAGTTGTTTGTAGATTGTTCTAAAATCGGAAAACTCGCTTGGATTGTTTTTTTCTTGGAAGTAGAATGAATGTTGGTTTTAACCATTCTTGTGGTATGATTACCACTAGGACGTTGATATTATCTTCCTCTATTAATTTGAGAATATCTAAAGGTACCCTCTTTGGTCTTACCGCTTTTCTGTCTTTTGAATTCTTATTTGAATTTACCTCAGATGTTATTGAGGGTGTTTGGAGAGTCTCTTCTTTTTCGATATACTTTAAGTTGTCATCAAATAGCTGTTTTATATATTCCTCCCATCTCTTGACCTTTTCACATAAATCTAGTATAATGTTTCCCATATCTTTTGTTAATATTAATTAATTGGTTAATCGGTAAATGTTTATTTTAACAAATATTTTAGGACAAAACCTTTGTAGCGGGAAAGTGGTAAAAGTGGTAAAAATTTCCCTGTACCATTCAAAAAACTAAGAAGGCGAAAAAGTTTAATGCTTAAAGCATGTTTGTAAAAAATGGCAAATCATATTTAGTTTAAAATATGATGTTACAAATACAATTTTTCCAAAATACTGTGAACACGAAGTTCTCACTAAGTTTTTAATATTTTTACTATAAAAAATTTAATTTAATAAAGTAAAATGCTTGAAACATTTTAGCTTTAAACAAATTAAAAATGTTTTGCTTTTGGTTATTCAATATTATAAAAAAATATATAAAAACGTTTTAACTAAAATTACATTTGTATTTAATTTAATCAAAAGCAGCAAAAAATTAAATTTGTTAAAAGCTTTTAACTAAAATGGCTTAAAAATATATTATCTTGACATATTTAGTCAAACTTTAAGTAAATATATTTTTTTATGTGAAACTGAATGACAGAACTAAACTAAAATATGTAGTACTAAGCATAAGGAGTACCTAGTGGTAAAACGGCATGGTAGAGAACCAGAGTTCAAATCCGGGTCACTATAGAACTAAGATTTTATTTTTCTTTCTGTTTCCAGTTAGCTCGAAAGTCACCTTAAAATCCGTTGGTCCCATCTGTGACGTAGAACCCGCCCTATTACTCACGTTAAAATTAGACTCAAAAAAAGCAACTCATTCGGGGTTATAAAAGCCAGACGAAGAGTACTTAAACTATATTAGTGTTAAACAAACTATAGTATTAAATATTAAACAAAGTACAGGACTGAACAAAGTACAGAACTAAAAAAAAATCAAAGCGCACCATTAAAAAAGTGCAATAGTTAACTTGAACGCATGTGACGTTACGAGCGCTGTGTAGTTGTTCGGTAATAAAAATGAAATTTAAGTTGCAACTTTAAAACATGAATAAAAACGTGAAGCATATAAAAAAGGTTGCTAAAATGAACATACTTATTTAAAATAATATCTCATCCACTTAAAAAATAATAATATTGATTTATGCTTTTGTTGCAAACCAATTATTATTTATTTACTATTAATAAATAATCTTATCGCTTATTTATTGGTGTATTTTGTATAACTAATAACCTTATTAAGTAAATGACGGTTATTACAAATGCAATTACTGGTATATTGAAAGCGAACACCCCTTATAATTAGGGGTATAAAAAATAATTTTACACCAAATGAATTTTTTAATTAAATTTGCAAACATTAATATTTATTTTGATTTAATACAAACATTTAATTTGTTCGTGTTTGGTATGAAAACAAGATTTATGATGCAAAGATTCTTCGTGATTAAGTTTACCCACCGTACAAGAATGATCTACAATACACGTATCGATTACTAATTTAACGTACGTAATTAATTCCATTCAGCACTAAATCAATACTCACGCTTAATTAATTGTTGCTCTATCTGTATAAATCTGGATTATCCAAGGTCGAAGTTTTAATTTTAAATGTGTCGGCGCACAATTGAAGAGTAATTCGGGATTATCCCACTTATTAAGTCAAAAAAATTAACTGTAAAATACTTTGTTGGTACAGTGAATACATTGATTTTCTTTAATGTGGGAGGCTATAACTAAAATGACATAACTTTACCTTGAACTGAGATGTTTTCGAATGAAGGCCAAGATTTTTTTAAGCATTTTAATGTTTATAAACAAAACAAAAATATTTTCGTTTACATATAATTTCCTTGTATTATATCAAGTTCATTAATAATTTTATTATCACATACTTACATACATAAACTTAAATTCAAATAACTTGTTTACTATGTTATTTAATGTTTTAATAACACTTTTATTCACTTCATAAGGCATTAATTTCTATTTCTACTGTGACTTATAGTTTTAGCTAATGATTTATTATCATTTTATTTTAGATTTTCCTGGTTAGTTCCAGTTGGTCTGTGACTGATAGTTTTATATGAATATTTTTTATCAGTTTTTTGATGTTTAGATAATTTGAAGAAACGAAAACTGTTTTTTTTTTTTTTTTTATATTTCTCCAATAAATTTACAATCTGTCTTATAAAAGAAAAAACAATAAGTAAATGGTTTGTTCTTCTCTATCCGGCAGGTAGGTAGTAACTCCAGCGAGTTATT